>JAMPIV010023088.1:0-170000 GCA_024509875.1 Oreohelix idahoensis
TCTTTTTACCGAGCAGCAGAACCAAAAGCCAGAGATCTCGTCAACTCCTAAGCATAAAGGAGCATAGATCAACGCTCGCACGTGTCATGTCATATCGCTGCAGGAGAAATCTCAGAGATCTTATTCATAAGGAATTCCTCAACCAGAACAAATTTTCACCTACCCTAAATACTAACGGAACTATATTTAAAGTGCCTTCCAGTGTATTACAAAGTGAACATTACATTCAACAATGTTAGGCAACTCTCATGATAGTCACACCAGTGCAAATGATGATTAGTAGGACATACTAGGACTTTTAGTCATTCAGTGTTTATGTCCATATTATTATTTTCGTTTATCTTTTCATTTTCTTTGTGTCATATATATGGTTTAGGGATTAAATATCTGTACATAAGTTATATCATCTACCAAGTGGTCGAGTGAGTTTCTTACATGTACTGTCTCTTAAATCCATATATGTGTCATTTCCTCAGTATGAGAGGATGGGGGCTTAATAACAATTATAATATTCAGTAAGAATAACAGGGGAGATTTGTCGCAAGGAAACAGAATCCATTCTCATGTGCCCTTCTGAGACATTATCTCTTTGTGAGACTATTCGCCTTCCTTTCACCCCTTATTTGTATAGGAATCTAACAATTAACGAGCCACTTCTGAGATCCTATATATCTTTCTTACATTTCTCAATTTACAACTTTCTTATCCAACTGTGCTGTGACAATTAATGTCCAGTTCGGGATAACCGCGCGACAATCATCTGTATTCATCATTGTATTTTTCTATTGTAAGTTCGCCTTTTGTGAGGAGCTAACAGCCTTGCTATAGAATACATAGTATATTATCATCTGTATTCATCATTGTATTTTTCTATTGTAAGTTCGCCTTTTGTGAGGAGCTAACAGCCTTGCTATAGAATACATAGTATATTATCATCTGTATTCATCATTGTATTTTTCTATTGTAAGTTCGCCTTTTGTGAGGAGCTAACAGCCTTGCTATAGAAGACATAGTATATTATCATCTGTATTCATCATTGTATTTTTCTATTGTAAGTTCGCCTTTTGTGAGGAGCTAACAGCCTTGCTATAGAAGACATAGTATATTATCATCTGTATTCATCATTGTATTTTTCTATTGTAAGTTCGTCTTTTGTGAGGAGCTAACAGCCTTGCTATAGAAGACATAGTATAGTTTCATCTGTATTCATCACTTTCTATCGCTCCTTAAGGAGCATAGATCAACCACTGTCGCTGGTACCCTTACAGGAAGCCTGCACCAAACATTCACATGCTCTTGCAGCAGTGATCTCTGTATCAATTTGTGTTACATGACTGTTCCAGGCCCCCCCCCATGCACAACTACATATTAGTCTACATGTAGGCCTACGACGTGCCTGAGGTGCGCATACGCCTATTGTTTCTTTGGCTCTTCAGAGACCCACCTGAGCTACACAGAGCAGGTCATAAAATGTAGACACGGTTTGTAATTTTAAATCTACAGCACATAGTAGGCGGTAGCAGGTACCTGCAAATAAATAAAAGAGTATTCTAATGCTACTGTGCTGTTCTGTTACCAAGATCACCTCCCACCCCCACTACTTTTTTTCGTTCTCTCCAAAACTTTGCTACTAAAAAAGGGCGTTGAAGTTTGTCATTGTGTATATCGTAAATAGTCATTCAAGCAGACCATTAAATCAGGCTTGGATTAGATTCACCGACCGGCAGTTCTTTATATTGCTGCCAGTAACGTTACCAAATGGGAGACGAGTTTCCTCGTGATACCGGATCGATATCGGGGCTGTGGTTGATTTTGTTTGTAGTGCGATAAGAAATTCATGACCAATCGCCATATTGAAGGTTTTTATTATGCACAATAAAAGGATACACAGAGATTATATATATATATATATATATATATATATATATATATATATATATATATATATATATATATATATATATATATATATATATATATATATATATATATATATATATATATATATATATGGTTGTGTGTATGGGCAGATTCCTAGCTGGTAGATCAACAACAGACATGGTCTTTTCTCTCCGCCAGCTTCAGGAAAATTCAAGAGAGCAGAAAAGACCTTTATATATATCGCCTTTATAGGCCTCACAAAGGCATTTGACCTGGTTAGCAGGGGTGGACTTCCTCCTGAAAATAGGCTGCCCCACTAAATTGCTGAAAATGATAAAGTCATTCCATGACGACAAGAAGGGAACTGTCTTCGGGATCTTCTTTACCTTGCTGTTGAAACATGCATTCAATCATTCAGAGATGAAACTGAAGGAATATGCCTTCACGCTAGGTCAAATGGCCGACAGTTTAACCTCGCAAAGCTGAAGACAAAAACAAAAAAACAGAAGGGTCACTATAAGAGACTTGGTTTTCGCTGATGACGCTGCAATCGTCATTCAAAGTCAACAGGAGCTTCATAGCTTGATGAATCGCTTCACCTAAGCATGCACAGACTTTGACCTCACAATACGTCTAAAGAAAATAAATGTGCTGGGTCAGGATGTGACTGTTGCACCAGTTACCACTATCAATAACTATGAATTGGCAGTGGTGCACCACTTCACATATCAGGGGTCTACCATCAACGACAAACTCTCTCTGGACACAGAAATTGACAGCCGCATTGGCAAAGCCTCAGCTACCTTTGCCCGACTCACAACGCGTGTTTGGGAAAACTCCAAATTTACAACGAAGACCAAAGCTTCGGTATATAACGCCTGCGTCACTAGCACATTTCTGTAATGCAGTGAGACATGGACAACCTATGCTAAGCACGAAAAAAGCTCAATACCATCTACGGTGTCTACGCCACGTCCTCTGTATTTCGTGGAAGACAAAGTGACTTGTCGAGGTGTTGTTACGTGCTGGTCTTCAAAGCATGTATACACTGCTTAGACAGCGCAGTCTACGCTGGTTTGGCCATGTCAGCCGCATAGAAGATGGTCGCATCCCGAAAGATATCTTATATGGACAACTGGCAGATGGCAATAGAACAGTTGGGCGATCGCAGCTGAGGCTCAAAGATGAGTGCATGAGACACAAGGGCACTGGACATAAATCCAGCAACCTGGGAGGATGAAGCCGCCAATCGCACTTAGTGGCGATGCTCTCTACGGCGCCACCTCAGATTGGGCGAAAAGAAGCTCTCACGGAAAGCAGAAGAGAGGAGAAAACGTCAAACGGAACACTAAGAAAAAAGCAGCTAAAGGTTGTCACATCAGGGGCGCATAGCGATAGTCAGTTATGATTGAAGGGGATATTATATATATATATATATATATATATATATATATATATATATATATATATATATATATATATATATATATATATATATATATATATATATATATATATATATATATATATATATATATTTATTTATTTATTTATTTATTTATATATTTATTCACACACACACATTCACAAGTGTAATAAGAATCTTCAGCTCAAATGTCAATTTAGTCCTATTGTGTGGCTCTGAAACATAGAGATTAACAAAAGCAACAACCAAAAAAAGCTACAGAGTGTCATAAATTGGTGCTTGCGTAGAATAGAAGGATTCAAATGGATCGACAGTGCCACCCATGTGCAACTAATGACAAGAACCAGACAAGTGCAAGTAGAACAAGAGGGGACAAGACGACACTGTGACAGGTAGGACACGCATGAGGAAACCTACTGATATCAGTACAAGGCAGTCGTTGTTCTGGAGTTATCGTGGTAAGAGGGTCAGAGGTCAACTAAAAACACAAAGAAAAGGGAACTGGGGACAGAAGTGAAAATGATGGGGAAACATGGACAGAAATTGACATGATGGCACGTGACAGGAGGACTTGAGATGATAGCACGTGACAGGATGACTTGAGATGATGGCACGTGACAAGAGGACTTGAGATGATGACACGTGACAGGAGGACTTGAGATGATGGCACGTGACAGGAGGACTTGACATGTTTGTTAGAAGTCTGTGGTCAGCATCACGCCGGCCGCCTTAACCTTCCCAGAGTTGCTCTGGTACCCATTTGGGGCTGGGTCGACCCAGGAGCCGTTTGCGGCCTAAAAAAATCCCACCTCATCTGGGGATCGAACCATAGACCACCGAGCTAGTAAGCCAGTGCACTAACCACTATACTATCGCGGCCCCCATATATATATATATATATATATATCGTTTTTTATATCGCAATTATAAGAGCGTGGATTAGCACAGTGGTTAGAGCACTTTCTTCTCTAGGTACAATTACTAGTTCGAAACTTGGTAGTATTTCCAACTGTAAATGGGTATATATCTCTGCTCTTGAATTAGAGCGGCGAGGAGGGAGGAAGGGAACCGGTCGCCACACTTCCTGAAGCTGAGATCTGTTATAGTCAAATCTCCAACACTTCACTCCATGACGATAATATCTGCTATGAGAATACCCTTACCACAAGACGCGGAAATCAAACATACTGTTTGATTTATGAATTCACTTGTATACAGCCTTTGTGTGTGTGTGTGTGTGTGTGTGTGTGTGTGTGTGTGTGTGTGTGTGTGTGTGTGTGTGTGTGTGTGTGTGTGTGTGTGTGTGTGTGTGTGTGTGTGTGTGTGTGTGTGTGTGTGTGTGTGTGTGTGTGTGTGTGCGCGCGTGTGCGCGTGTGCGTGTGTGTGGACACAAATTCTAACACGATATATACTCGTTACAAGTCACATGAACTGTTCTTCTAGAAATGTGTCTGAACAAAAAAAGGTAACAGTAACAGCTAGAATTGAGCACCGGGACATACCGACACCTTGTGTCCTCAATTGATTATTATCGATTAATCTACCCCTTCAGTTATGTCCCTTCCTGATTTACTGTTTACCCAAATCATGCCACAGCTTATCTCCCCTTGTTTATGCAAGTTCCTTTCCTGGAAACCTAACATTCAAATCCTCTCTCTCTCTCTCTCTCTCTCTCTCTCTCTCTCTCTCTCTATCCCTCTCTCTCTCTCTCTCTCTCTCTCTCTCTCTCTCTATATATATATATATATATATATTTAGTATGGTGTAAAGAAAAATAACGTGGATCATGTGTTTGTTCAATCCGTTTCATATCACATCTTCATTTCGTGTTATTGATTTTTCGATTGTTTTGAATGAACAGAGTTATGCAGCGATCTTGTCTCCGCTTGCTATTTACAAAGGAATTAGTAATTAGGAAATTGATTGGAGGTGCCTGAAACCTCATGTCCTGGTGGTAGCCTTCCCCATGTACACTGGTTGTGGATTCCCAAGTCCCTCTCCACATGCGCGTAATAACAGCGACAATATTAATAGCAATAATAATACAAGTAATACGATTTAAGAAAAACAAATGAGTAGAAAACGACAAAACGTGTTAATAATTAATAAATAAAAACAACCGCACTATTTAGGAAACCACATTTATTTAAAAAAAAACAACAAATAACTACTCATAATTAAGGATAAACAATAAAATAATACAAACAACACGACACACGAAAACTGCCAATAACAAAATTAAAATAACAACAAATTATAATATGAACTGTCGCCATCAACAGTGATCAAGTGCAAATAACGATAAGTATTTCATAGTAACACAAAACTGAACATAAAAGGCGCTAAATACCCTAATTATACCCGACAATTAGGTTGAAAAGGGTAGACCAAAAAGATGGTTGAGCAGAGACAAATGATCATTTGATGTTAGTCCGTTCTCCTCTCATTTCCTTAAAAAAAAAGAACACACACACACACAAAAGGAAATTGATTCTTGTGCATGGTTTCTTCTTTCTATGTGCACGCAGAAAGACGTTCTTTGTGTGCGTACACAAAGTGACGATTCTTGTATTTTGTGTTACTTGTGTTACAGTAATCTCGCTTTAAAAAAACTTGAGTCAAGTCTTGAGTCGAGCCGTTGTGATGACTAAGTCCGACTCGATCTATTCAAGTCGACAACACTGATTGTCAACATTAGACTATATAGCTCCATGTTGGAAATAAGCCGTCAATAAATTCACGCCATGCTCCCTCAGTCACGTGCCATACGTTCAAAGTCTGTCCATGTCTTCTTGATCTATTTCATGCATGTCTGTTATTCACTTCTCCATGTCTGTAATTCACTTCTCCATGTCTGTAATTCACTTCTCCGTGTGTTTTTCTGTCTCTCTCTTTTACCGTAGAGATTTCAGAGCAAAGACTGCCCTGTAATGCTATAAACTGCTTTCATCGTTGTGTGTCAGATTTAATGTCATTTAAGTATACAGACTGTCCCCGACTTACGAAACTACTGCGACTTACGATCACTTGTACTGACGATGGAAATGCCATTAATTCTATTCATTATTTTTTTTTCGACTCCCGACGTTTGGTCGTTAATTTTATTTATTCCATCTGCCTGTCTTGTCTCTTTACTATTACACCGTGTGTATCTGAATACTGGATTCTGCGTTTCTCGCGTTTGTTTTTTTCAATCGTTCCCACGGCTTACCTCGTCTGTTTTTTTTAATTCTTTCCCTTCTCTCGATAATCTCCCCTGACCCCCTGTTGTTAAGCAGAAACCATAACATGATTACAATGTCGTATGTAGGACCAGAGTTTTAACTAAACAAAGAAGCTTGTGCATTCTCTTTTGTCCAGCCTGATTTCAAATACACTTTGTGGTTTACAGGCGGTGTACAATCATAAACAAATTTGTACTCTGCAATTGTTTGTGTATGTTAAACAAGACCCATCTATTGTGGCAATGGATGCTGGCATGAAACTACAGCGGTAGACATAAATTATTTGGGAATGCGTTGTCTTCATTGATGTTTGAAATAGTTATAAATTTATTAATATACTAGCAACAACCCTCCAAAATTGGCAGTTTTTAATTATAGTGTGTTGTTTCTGTTACATGTATTATTAGACATGTATCACTACTGTGGTCATTTCATTGCAGACGACCGTCTTTAGATATTTGTGGTGAAAGTTATATAGATGTATTAAATATGAAGACATGAGTAACCCAACCTAAATGACAAGTAGAGCAGTTATACTGGTAAATTGACTAAATAACTAACATTTCTTTTATGACAGCATGTCTCGTAATTGTTCGTGCATCTTTTAAAATCTTGCCCTGGTCGACTTACCGCCTCTGAGAAGCCTTGGTCGACTTACCGCCTCTGAGAAGCCTTGGTCGACTTACTGCCTCTGAGAACAACGTTTGAAGTTTGACGAAACTCCAGTTCATGTACTGTTTATCAATCGCGTTGTTGGCTTCTTTCCATAATCAAATTGTTCATGCACACCTTCATTTGCGCACTTTTATTTTATTTTCGCGAGAGTACATATAAGGGGAAACAATACACTTATTGCCTAACTTTCAACCACAGTTGCACGCCCTTAGCTGTGCTTGAAAGTTAATGCACTCCCTCGAAAATAGAAAAAAGTGCGCAAATAACGGTGTGCAAAGATGTGACTGACTGACCGACCGTCCGACCGACCAAGTACTTACGGCGGCAATTATGTATTTTGATGATGATTGACTGCCGCACCGTTTGGCACTAGTGGTCACGTCTGTTCATTTTCTTACGTCCATGGTGTAGAGGAATCTGTAACAAAAATATTATGGACAGATTGGGGGGGGGGGGGGGGGGGGGGGGGGAGAGAAAGAGGTAAAGGTCGATTAGACAGACAAACAGACAGACATACATATATTTAGATAAACAAAGAAGTAATATGTTTTTCGAAGATTTTATCCAGACCCATTCATCTAACGCCATTCATGGTGTTGAATGAGTTAGCTGTATAGATGTTAGAATCTGTCTCATAGTATCAGATACACGCCTCGGAAACTGAAGAGAGCCATAGGAGATGGCGAATATGAGTTTTGAGATAAGTGGGATTTGAGATATTGAGAAGCCGTAGAGGAGACGGCAAGGAAGATAGTTCCAGGGAAGGAACAAGAGTATTGGATAGTGAGGAAGAGACGAAGTGGAGAAGTAGAATATAGCAGCGGTAGTCTAGTTGTGTGAAAACTAGATGCACTCGTTCTACACTGAACATATAAACGAACTGAGTAGGTGTGGCGTCACAAACCCACACGTAACATTGTATCCGCGCATTTATTAAGCTCATTTTCGTCTAGGGTTAATATCGAAGTTTGCCCCAGTAATAACGGCTGTGAACGTTATTCATAAAGGCTCTTCAACCAGCCAACATTAATCATTGTGACGACACATGTCCAACATTCAATTATATTTATTCAACAGTTTTCACAAGACAACAGCACGGCATTCTATGTCAGGTATTTTCCAAGCTACGCATTCTAGCAATCCAATAATAGTATCCCATGATCCCCTTTCCTCCATATACTTAAAATCTGAACACATCAAGTTATCATAGAATATTTCCCATTCAACATATTCCAAAGAACTACCAGCTAGGTAGCATACACATATGACCCTAACACGGTAAACATCAACTCTGTTATGTTTCTATCACCAAACATGTTCACATCATGTGCGAAGTACACATAGTGACAATTCTTTTTCGTGCCGCGCTTACCAGCACCATACTCTTGGTCATTCTCTGACATGTGGCGTGCAATAGCCAACGCCACAGTAGGTCTGAACGATAGACTACTGCAGTGGGGCGGAGAGGAGAAAAGGGAATTTAGAAGCCATAGGGATAATGGCAAAGAGAGACTTAGGAGACAGGAGGTATAAATGCCATAATTATATCCCAAATGATAATTGAGTTATCAGCATAAAAGTGTGTATACATAATTTTGAAACACCCTGTAGGCCTGTATATACAATTGCGGATATAACAAATTAAAAATACGGAGGGACTTTTCAATCATCCAATATTTTAAAAAACAATCTACTCTCCAAGATCTCATTATCATCATCATCCTTTAACTCTCCAAGGAGCACATGCCTTCATCATACCTATGTCTTTAAGATTTACCCTGATAACAATCGTGTCTGTTTTCAGATATCATAGAATTTTGAATAAGTGTAGTCTATAATATAACGTTTATGTCTGCCACAAGATCTGCTTCCTACAATACCACCAACAGAGCGGTGGACAATTCAAACCAAGTCCTATTTTCCCTAAAGTTAACTTCCCCTCAAAGAAAATATCTCGTTCTTGTCTCATGCAGATAACAATTAACGTGAACTTGTGTAATCTGGCTTATGAGTTTTCACTGGGAACTTGGGAAAAAAATTACCTTTAATCCAGAGCTTGTAACGCTTTTAAATGGCGACAGGACAAGGCTACTATTTCCACATTTCTTCTAGCTTTAAAATTCGTTATCTTTCTCCCTCCGTCACCTAGAGATCTGTCAGATCATCCCCTATGATCTGCTGGTAGATCGGGATCTACTTTATGCTGACCCTTGCTCAAGGGGGACTCACTTGGGATATGACTCCCTGGTGTCGTCTTCTTGTTGATTTTGTTTATCATGCTGGTTTAAACCAGGGCTTCGGAGTCGTGGAGTCGGTAAAAATGTCCGGACTCCGACTCTGAATTTTAATGTCATATAACTGGTAAAAAAAAACTGTAGTCGGTGTCGGGAGTCGGGGTCAGACTTATAAAGTTTCAGGAATCGGAGTCTGAAAATTTGTGGCTGATTCCACATCCATGGTTTAAACTCTGTCAATGTTTGCCGCAGTTTCAAAATTGTATGTTATATTCTGGTTCTATCAACTCTGTCGACTTGATGAAGCGTGGACCTGTTACATCTGTTGCCTTAAACTTACTGCTCTCTGCACATTCAGGGTTCTCCCTAAGCTCCCAGTTTTTGTTTTTCGGAAATGTCCGTTAGGTTTTACAGTGTTTTTACTTGTCATTGGTTACCTTACATAGACTTCAACACGTCATGAAGTGGTGTCGATCTACTGTCGTGCAAAACTACGCGCAATGAGAGAGCTGACAGGCTAACCTCGAGAGCATTCATAATAGGGCCACTTGATTTAGGTAAAAGAGAGACAATAACTACAGTTAATGATCGCCTTTTAGAGATCGACATTGCAGTCGAACAATCAACACGACTGAGGCTGTTTGCTTTTGGTATCAAGCGTAAAACTAGCAAGATGGGCGTATGAGAGGTTCGGTCAGGGGTGTGATACAAGCAACGTTACAGGAACAGTCAGCATTCATACAATTCGACATTTGCTGAGGCAGACTGAGCACTTGGCAAAGAAGAAAATTCCAGCAATACTGATTCATGCTAGGCAGACCTTCTACAAGACTTGCAGAAAATATGTGATGACGATAAACCATAAGTTGGAAGAGTTCAGGACCACCGCTGGTGTAAGATAGGGTGATATTCTGCCTCCTTATCTTTTTATATTCATCGTGGACGATGTCGTCAAAGTTTGTAAGGAAAGGACCAAAAAGTATTCATTGGGGTACTGGAAGATGAGACAGGTCTGTATTTTAGAGCTGGCATTTGCCGACGATGTTGCCCTGATTGCTAAATCCAACCTGCAAGTCAGGAAGGAAGAACTGGGGAAGAGAGGGGTGGTTATCAGCAGCTCCAAAACTAAAACAATGGTGATCTCAAGAGAAGGACGAAGGCATCATATTATGCCGGGAGAACAGGTCATGGAGCAGGTCACCCACTTTAAATACCTTGGAGCTATCATAGACTGGGAGGCATCAAAGAAGAGTTGGCTACCCAAAGAACAGCAGTTGGGTGACTTTTTCAGGCAATAAATCGAGGATTCCTCAGCAAAAGAGAGATTGGCAAGGGGATGAAAATTGCTGTATACCGCTCCACCTATTTCCCAGTCTTGACTTACGGATACGAGTCACGGCCAATGACTACAACCCGCAGAAGCCAGCTCCAAACCTCAGAAATGAAGTATCTGAGGAAGGTGGTTGAAGTAACAAGAAAAGACATGGTCCGCAATGCCTCAAACCCTTTCCCCTGTAGACCCGAGTGGAACAGTTCCAATTACGTTGGTTTAGCCATGTATGCAGAATGGAAGAAAATCGGCTACCTCGACAAATATGGGAAACCAAGAGCCAAGAATCCAGACCTCCTGGACGACCCATAGTTCACTGGGAAGTCAACGTTAGACAATCCCCGAAGGACTGAGGACTAGATTGGAACCAGGCCAGGAGAAAGACAGCCGAAAGGACAGTATGGCATTCTATCTGGCAAAGCTCTACACCCCAGGGTAGACGAGGAACAACTAAGTAAGTAGTAACTAAGTAATGCTGAGCACTTATGGATTTGTCCGGAGTGCAATAATTTCGATTCTGAGTAACAATATGAAGAACAGTTTATACGTAAGTGTATCAATAGATCACGCACAGAGCTGGCCACCAGATCTCTTGTTCTTACTTCTGAATATCTGGCTAATCCCTACTGTTTTAACAACGTGGCCAGGTAACTCGAATTAGCTGTTTACAAATTCTTAACAAATAAATGTGTATTCATGGCTGTGTGTTGTTCTCGGTGTCTTGGTGTCTTGTTCTCAGTGTCTTGGTGTCTTGTTCTCGGTGTCTTGTTCTCGGTGTCTTGTCTGTGAAGAGACAAAGAAGACTAACGTTGTCTCAGGCATAGCACTAATGACGACTAATGTGATGTTGTGTAGTGGGGTTAGTAAAGTCGTTATGTACAACAACTTGCTACAGAAACAGCTACAGTAAGTGCGTGTTCTAGGCTTTTGCTGCTGCTGTGGTAGCTAAACGCGATACTCAATCTGGTTTCGAATCCAGCCCCTTTGCCTCGAGGAGTAAGCGCCCTAACCTCTCTATCACTCGGCAGCTCAGTGTTTAATAAAGTAGTACCATGGCAGATACTGCCGTAGGGAGTGAAGTGTTACAGACTTTACAAGGTCCAGCATCGAGAGGTAGGGTGGCCAGGTCCCTTCCTCATTGCCTTTTCTATCCTTAACTCATGAGAAAAGTCAGGTACCTATTTACAGCTGGATATACTGGTGGGTGACGATACCTTGAATGGAACCCGGGACATTCGCGGCTAGAGGCCAGCGCTAGTGCGTTATAGGGAAATGTAAATCAGTTACTTACGACTGAGATACAAGAAACTGAAACATTTTCTGTTAAAGTTGTTGGCACGGGTATTCCAGGTTACGTTGTTTACTATTTGACGGGTATTCCGGTTTACGTTGTTTACTATTTGACGAGTATTCCGGTTTACGTTGTTTACTATTTCATCTGTGGCGGTTAGACATATACAGACTGGAGAAATGAATTCAGGCCTTGAAGATGCTGCAAGTAATAATTATGGTGTTCTGACTCCTTGGGGTTGGCGTAGGGGCAGTGGTGAGGACGACGGGGTGTCTTGTTTGCCTTTTCTTCTGAACGTCAAAGATCTTGAGCTAACGGCTATGACGTAAGATGGGGAATGCGGAGAAGAAAGAACAGAGATAACGAATGCACGAATGAACTTTATTTTCAAAGGTTGGAAATCGGGCACGCAGGCCTGTCTGACATGCGAAAGAGAGAGAGAGAGAGAGAGAGAGAGAGAGAGAGAGAGAGAGAGAGAGAGAGAGAGAGAGAGAGAGAGAGAGAGAGAGAGAGAGAGAGAGAGAGAGTGTGAGAGAGAGAGAGAGAGAGTGAGAGAGAGAACGAGAGAGAGAGTAAGTGAGAGAGAGAGAGAGAGAGTGAGAGAGAGAGAGAGAGAGAGAGAGAGAGAGAGAGAGAGAGAGAGAGAGAGAGAGAGAGAGAGAGAGAGAGAGAGAGAGAGAGAGAGAGAGAGAGAGAGAGCAAAAATGATACGCACAAAAGCTATTTATCGTAAGTTTATGTGCAAAATAAATAAAATTGTTTAAAATAAAATAAATAATTGTTTACTGAACTATGACCCAAATGTGATCTGGAAAGTAACCGCCAATCGAAACCGATCAATTCTTGCCTTTGGTTTTCAACCTTCTCAGGTGTGACGTGGTCTGCAGGAATTCAGTGCGTGCCACTGTCATGCAAATCTCCAGGTACAAGTGAAGCAAGAATACAGATTTAAAAAAAAAAAAAAAAATCTCGGGCAGAATTTTTAAAAATGTCAGTGTCGCTATACACATTTAACCAGTCAAGCCTGATCAGATGTTCTAGATATAATAAAAGTGATAGGAAACTCTATTCAAAGCATTAAAGTAGGAGGTGATCTGATCATCAGAAATGGTTCCCGCTGTCAGACAAGTGTTTCAGTTATTTTTATTGTCTTGACGCTCTACAGTGTCTGGGGCGGGCCCACTTGGGTCATGACTCCCAGATGTCATCCTCCCGTTTTCTCTTTCTTAACTGCCTATTTGGGAATTGGAAATTAATAAACACTCCTGATTTTATCCTTTTTGTGAACATGAGGCGGTTATGAAAGTACAGATTTTGTTGTACACAAACTTACTGGCCTGAATTCCATTGCCCGTTGCGATTGTTCCACACACAGCACGAGTACATTTCGGCACTTTCGCCACGTCTTTTGGGAGCCCTCGTCCTTGAGTGTCCCTTCAAGCCGAGTAGTTTCAATAGATCATATTCTGAGACAGCCAATCGACCTCTTGAGCTTACTTCAACGGCTATGTCGTGCAATTAGGGGCTTTTATTCCTACTTTTTTCATTCCTATCTTCAGCCCATTCCTTATTATACTTTTTTAAAATTATGCTTGTGATCTCTGATGAGACCAACCTAATGTTTATGAGGTTTTGGGCTGCTTTTTTTCTTGGTTTTGCTTTCTTATCTGCCACTTAATTTCCTTCTATTCCCACGTGCGAAAGTATCCATGCTAATAGTACAGTTGACATTAAAAAATCCGGCCATCGATAATCCGGTTCCTTCAGATTTCCGGCATGGATTTCGGAGCGCATTTTTAAATTTACCGCGTTGGCGCGCCACTGTTTTCTGGAGCAGTTTATGTTTTGATGCAGCTGTTGGGTCTTGCTTGCACGTGTTAACAGGCATTCCTGCTCATTCCTTCTCATTTTATCATTTATTTGCTGCTGTTTAGCCCCATTATGGATTCAGCAAATAAAAGAAGTGGTGTAAAACGTAAACATCGTGCATTGTCGATCGCAGATAAAGTGTACAGGTAGTCATTTTCTGTTAAATATATACAGAATATATAACCATAAAAAATCCGGCATTTTCAAAAATCAGGCACTCCTCAGGTCCGGAGGTTGCCGGATTTTTGAATGTCTACTGTACTGTGCAGCCTCTGTTATTTAGATATGTACTGTGCTGCAATATTTCTGGTGCTATGTCAGGTCGGCTACATTCATGTGCATTTCGTAGTGCTTGAATTGCTGACGGTGAATCAGTTAAGATGGTTAGTTTTTGTTTGTTTGTTTGGTTTTGTGTGTGTGTGTGTGTGTGTGTGTGTGGCTTGTCAGTAATTATTTCTATCCGCTTACTCTGGAGTATTTTCAATCGCCAACTTCAGAGACTTATATTCGCCCTATTAGCTTGACTGCTTGCGTCAGGGTCAGCGAACCAGAGCTGACCAAGACCCTACTCCACCTCCAAGTGGTGGTCCTGGAAACAGGCTGCATCACTGCAGTCTGGCTGAGAGAGTAGAGATCGAAGTAAACCCAGTCCCAAAAAATGCCGTGCTGAAGTCGGATGTGTCGGCCGAAAGGCGCAGATATCGCAGCTTCGCTGTAAACAGACACAACGCAACCAACGTCCTTTTCAGGACGAACGAGGAAGAATAAGAAGAATATTCGCCCTATGACTGCTTGAGATGAAAGCTTCCGCGATATTATTGTTAACTTCCTCTTCTGTTCAATGAATGTTAGATTGTTAAATGCTGTGGCAGCCGCACCGCAAGCCATAATACCTTTTATGATTGTGTTTTCCAGCCGTACCGCAAGTCATTATTCCTGTCATGATTGTGTTTTCCAGTCTGTTAGATAATCTTGCCATCACCTAAAGGAGCGCACAATAATGCACGTTTGAAAACCGATCGATTTTTCCAAAGTCGATTTTTTTCATATTTTCACAGATGGTTGGCTGTTAGCGCTAGTTGTTGTTGTTTCTTCTGTTACTGTCGTAGATTTTTTGATAGGAAAATTAAGACTTGGGTTGGTCCCTTCTGAATAGATTAGAATAAGTGATAGTCACCGTGAGAGGTAGTAAATAGAAATAGATTTCCACGAGTGAGATGGTAGAAATTTATAGAGGCTGTCCCGGAAATCGAGAATCTCTCTCTCTTTCCGCCTATCTTCTACAACAGATCCAGAGGAGTCAGACAGTCTATAAAAAGTATGTATATTAATATATATCTATCCACTCACGTGCACGCACATACAATGGACGACAGTTAGACACACAGACGTGGGAAAGACTATAACAGTGATTATATAGATATTATGGGAACGAACTGACCACCACACTGAAATAAATGTAGGTATAGTTTAATTAGCATAGTAAACTTACATCACAACCTATAAAATACATCAAAAGCATATACAAATAGTCATAAGAATCAAGGAATGCTACAATAGTGATAGACCCGTTTGTATGGTCCTCCCCTGGATATATATATAGCTCACAGTCCCGTTAGAAGAAAGTGATAACCCCAAAGAGTTACAGATACATATGAGTGAGTCTATGGTTTCCCCCTTTTAAGGTATGGACAGACTTGATACTCTGCTTTATTCTAAGGGTACATATTGTTAGCAATAACTTGCATAAATGAAGTTACAACGTGGGTGACTCAGACAAAGAACATCCTTCAGTCTACTTTCACTCGGTTCTTTCATCAGGGCCCTGATATACTTACAATCGTGCTGTGGTTCGCCGTCTGGCGCAAACTTTGGGACACTCACACACTTTTTATCTGTTACTGTCGTTAAATGAAGCGGATCCCAGCTCTGCAGATTTGTTTGTTGGTTTCATCAAAATGGATCCGGGGAGCGTCTGCTTCATGCGATAGTTATTTCAGACTAAAGTTAGTGTCACTTGACTCACGAGGTAAGAATTAGGCTTAAACGAGCACACGATGTCAGAACACGAGGATTCCCTTAATTAGGAAGATGACCGGTGGACAACTTCTCTCAACAAATAATCTTGGTTCACCACACACTTGTCAACAATGTCGGAAAGTTAATGTTTTAGATTTCTGTAATTTTTCTCGCCACAAGGCAGCATGTACATTAGAGTTAGTGTAGAAATATGCACTGGCTCAAAGGCCCAGTATAAGCATTTATTAGGTATGTCTCTGTACAAAACGCCGGCAAAGTTTGGGTTACCCCAGTATTCACTGAATAAAGAAAAAACACATATGAAATATGTTACATATTATGTACTCAATATAACTTACGTTTCTAAAATGCAAGCGTACAGCTTGATTTATCATTTAAAACTTCCCGTGCAATAAGTTATATATTTAAAAATCATCAATCCTCATGAATTAGGAATACATACGTATTCCGTCAACACTCATGAGGTATCTAGCATTTATAAGTTAGTTTAGAAAAATTGTTCCCGTCTGATTATTTACCGTAAAATTAAATTCCTTAATAGCCGACTGAGTTTAAGCTAGAAATTATAATTTCTGTTTTCCACTGTAACTCGTCACTATAAAATAATACAGACTATATAAATTAAGCACTCTGCACCAAATCTAACTAGTGAAATATGAAATAAGCGATTATCACTTTAAACACTTCACAAAATATTAGATAATTATTATAACATATATACCTCAACACACAGAACTACAGGTAATCGCACACTTTAGAATTATACGCTGATATATTTATTTGAAGTCTAGAGCTCGGTAAATTTCCGAACAAACTAGGGCTTCGCTATACAGCTTATTCTATTCACGAACAACCTGTCGACTGCGAATTTTGAGGACTGAATGAAAATAAAGTTTAACATTCTGGTTATATCTATTACCAGACAAAGGGTCCCCAACTTTATTTCGCCAAACGAAATAATCTCCCCTTTCCGTCTAAAACACCTTACATCTACTAGAAGACTACCATGAACTGACACTCGTGCGTTTTCACACCTCACGCTGACCAGGCCAACAGTGAGTGCCTTGTCAGCTGGGATTTTCCAGTCAAATGTCTCAAACTGCGCCGAGGAGATGTCGGCTATCGCGCCTCACTGAGCGCTCAGCCGATGCAACTCGTTGTGGCAGGTGAAAATGCAGACAAATTTGTCGCCTATAGGTCTGGCGAAAGCGAATATTCACAGTGTATTTCGTCTGGTGCAGGGAATGCTGTAGACACATGTCTGCTCCTATGTCTGGCCAGACGAATATATTCACAGTTTCGTCCACTGACACCTAATGCAATAGGATGCATTTTAACGCTCTCTCTCTGACACGTTATGTCATAAATGCGTTTACCAGTATGAGAAAGAAAACGGTAAAGTTGAGAATGGGGAAGAAAATATTTTTCGCAAACGAATGGATGCGAAAAATACAGGAAAAAGGGTAAAGAGTGATAATAAAATAGAGGATACGGGTGAAAGAAAAAGAAGAGGATATAGGCAATTTATGATCAATAAACTCTCTGTGACAGAACGTCCCCCCTTTAAGATATGGAATCACTCCATGTCTACGTTATGGAAATAAATTTCCTATATCCGTAGCTTCAGGGTGTCTGTCCTCTTCCATCTCATCTCCCCCTCCATCTCTCTCCAATTCCTACTCAAGTCTACTCCCAAAGTTTCCTTTCTCTGGAATGTCTCCCATGCGCGCTTGAAAGAGCGTCGCCGCTTCTGACATTTTTGAAAGATTTCTTGTGTGTGCAGTGGAGTTTCCCTGCCACTATCCTCATCTTCGTCAGTTTTGGCGATCGTCAGGAGATGGTCGGAGGTTGGCACCGGTCTTTCCAAGTATCTCTTTAACAGATTTAAATGGAAAACCTTCTCCTTTTCTTGAATAGAGATCTGGTAGTTAGCCTTAGAAATCTTTTTCAGGACGGTAAACGGCCCTTGCCATCCGATCCTCAGTTGGTTGTTTCCGGTAGGGAGTAACACGAAAACTTTCTCTCCTGCTTCCATTTCTCTCTCTTTCGCGACTTTCCTGTATCGGTTAGCGTGCTTTGTGCGTCCTCGCTTAAAGTTGGTCGTTGCTAGGTCCCATCCTAGTTTCAACCTTTCCTTTAAATCCGATACGTATTTACTGGCTGAGACAACTGTCTCATCTGCCTTCTGGTCTGTCAGCGACCAAAGTAAGGCTTCAAGGGGCCCTTAATGGGTCTGCCGAATAAAAGCGTAGCTGGCGGAAATCCTGTGGAAGTATGAGGAGATTCTCTGTAGCCAAATAAAGCTGCAGGAATACAAAGATCCCAATCTTCAGGTTTCACTTGTGCCAGTTTACTTAACATCATGTTGAGGTTTCCATTAACACGTTCCACGAGCACATTTCCGGCCGGAGTATAAGGCTTTGTGTAGATGTGTTTGGTCCTCAAGATCTTCACGATCTCATCCATCAACAGGTTTCGGTATGGAGATCCGTTATCCGTCAACACTTGCTGAGGGAATCCCAACCGAGTGAAAATCTGCACGAGGGCTTCTGCGACATGCTTGGCATCTGCGCATGTTAGCGGGATAGCTTCTGCCCATAAAGTGCATGTGTCGACTAAGGTCAGGATAAACCTGTTCCTTCTTTTAGTCCTTTCTAAGGGTCCTAAAATGTCGATCACAACCCGTTCGAATGGTGTTCCCACTATTGGCATTTCACCCAAAGAGACTGGGGGTGCCCGTTGCTTGGGTGGCACACGTTGGCACTGGGCACAGGATTTGACATACCTGATAATCTCAGTATTTACTCCTGGCCACCAATAGTGAGTGGTTATCCGTTGGTTTGTGGCGTTCTGTCCCATATGTCCGCTGAAGGGAAGAGAGTGCCCCATTTCTAGGATTTGGCTTCTGTACTGTTTCGGTACTAGGAGCTGGTTGTAACCTTGGTCAGGCTTGCCCGTTCTGCGATAAAGTACGCCATCCTTAGAAAGAATGTCCCCGTGCTGTCTGGGTTCCTTAGCCATGGGCAGTTTCCTAAAGCAGGGTGCCAAAGTAGGGTCCTTTTGTTGCGCTTCTTTAAGTTCCAAAGGTAACAAATTTTGCGCAGGCTCCCGTTCCTTCTTGGTTTGCCCTCTTGTAGTTACTGCTGCCACAATCGGCTCTTCCGGTTTCCCAATAAACACGTATCTCCCGCTGTGACAGTACGGACTGTTACGTCGGATTAACACTAAGGTGCTGCCACTTAATTATAGTTAGGGTAAGAATACTTAGCAAGATTAAACACTAAGTATTTGAGCGTGTCTAGTTAGTGTAATAACACTAGTCACAAATCCTATGAGTGATTTAATTAAAGTGTTCAGGAATGACGTCATCCAACTTGGGGTAGAATTGCTTAGAGCTAGGACGGAAGTGATGGTTTGAGAGAAGGGGGTTAAGTGAGTTGGTTTTAGGCACGAGACGAGCGAGGCAGTGATTTTGGGGTTTTGGACCATCTTGTATGTTCGATGGCTGTGTGTTATTTCTTGGGATGACTGGTTTGTATACCACAGAAACACATGTATTTATGAACTATTATGAAGTTCTCAGAGGTTACAGACACTTAATAAAGGTGTTCATTCATATTTAATCCAGCTTGACCTTATTTCCTGAACGTCAGTAGGAAGTGTCGTTTGTTTACATCAGGTAATTGAGAAAAGAATGTTACCATATTTTCGACGATCATGCAGCCTAAAACATAAACACAGTTACGAGTCTCCAAAAGAATCACCTGGGTTATGTTCCTATTCTGTAATCACCATCTCTGGCAGTCGCCAGTAAAACAACAGATGAGCATTGATAAAAGATTCCACCCCATTCTCACCCTGTCACACTAGACTTGATTTGTCACCGTGACCAAGCCCGGTCACATCTAACTTGATTTGGTGCCGTTCCCGTCCACTCCCCCGGCCACATAACTTGATTTGGTGCCGTTGACCAGCTCGTAACTGCCTTTTCACGATGGATTCAGCTACTTGATTTGGTGCCCGTGACCAGCTCTTAACTGTTTTTTTATGATGGATTCACCCATTCAACAGCTAGAGCATCAAGTATTTTTGTTGCAAAAGAAAAACCACCTGCTTCAACAACAACTGTCACAGCAACAAACAGCTGCTGGAAGGGCACACTGGAACAGTCTCAATAAAAGACACTGTCGAATTACAGTGAGAAACGTCATCAATGAAATCAAACAAGGAAAGATATTTGAAATAAATAATGTTACGAGTGACAAACAAAGATGTTTGATAACGACAGAAAATGGACTAAGAGCATATATAAAGCCAGTAACACAGTGGAGAAAAAACCTTTAACAGACGTTATCATTCCTGTTCCACCGCTGAGGTTCATATCCCTCCACCTGAGCTGTACTCACGTATCCACTCCCGTGACGCTCGCTTGGCTGAGTTACCCTCCGTTACTCCAGGCCCCTCTCATGCTTTGCCTCAGCATGATATTATTGTACCTCCTATTACTGCCACAGCTCCTGTCCATACCTCCCTTCCTCCCCCTGTTCACCTCTCTTCTGACCCCGCTTTTCCTCCCTCTGTTCACCTCTCTTCAGACCCCACTTTTCCTCCCTCTGTTCACCTCCCTTCAGACCCCGCTTCTCCTCCCTCTGTTCATTTCTCTTCTGACCCCGCTTTTCCTCCTTATGGTTATTTTCCTCCGCCTCCCTCTGACCTTGATAAAGAACCTGAGTCTGACTTTTCAGATTTTGAATCTTCTATTCCTCCTTATGGTTATTTTCCTCCGCCTCCCTCCGACCTTGATACAGAACATGAAACTGACTCTTCAGATGTTGAACCTTCTCTTTCTCCTTATGGTTATTTTCCTCCGCCTCCCTCCGACCTTGATACAGTACAAGAAAAGTACCAGCTTGACATAGAATCAGAATTCGATTCGTCAAGTGGGGAGGATAGAGTTATGGGCTCCGACGAAATTGGATACAGGTCGGATGAGCTCCAGCATATAACGGACGACGAAGGCCGTAGAATTTATTTCCCGAAAAATGAGATTAGTGATCTTGACTCTTCCCCCGATTATTCTTCTTTTGATATTGGACCTGATGTTCCTCTTCCCTCAGCTCGTTTTCTCTTTAGACGTGGTCATCCAAAATTCATTTACGATTCTGTTCCCTTTCCTAAGCCCCTTCACCAGCGGGCCGCCCATGTACGAACCCGTTTTCGTCGTTCCCGTGGTTCTGTTCATTCTCCTTACCGTAGTCCCTCTCCTCCGCCTCTCCCTCCCCCTGTCATACCTCCGTCCCGTAGATTGCGTGTTCCCCTCCGTTATCCTCATACCAGTCCGCAGCCTCCACCCCGACCTTCCCGTTGTTTTCGTCCACTCCCGTAGTCCATGCTATTGTTAATACATCCCAACCTACACAGTACGATCCTCGCCTGTCATTGTAAGCCATTGAAAGATTGGAAGCAATGAACATTTTTGCAAAGATGTTTACAAATTGAACTGCACTTACCTCCAGATGCCGTCTCCTGTCAGGTTGACATTTCCTGCCCTGCTATTATTTTTAGCATGAAGTCGACCCTGCTTCTCGTGTCTTCCGATGCAGGTCTCCTACACAATACCCCTCCTGCTGAATTGCTTGATCCTGATGCTACCTTGAAGTCCAATCGTTACGCATCCTTGAACATCTGGGTTACACACTTTCATCATCATCATCAGTTGCCATCTCCACAACGGAGGTTGGCTGTAATGGATCTCCAACGTCTTCTGTCTCTTGTCTTGGTGGTACACTCTGATAGACTCTTTCCCGTCCATCTCTTGATGTTATCTTCCCACTTATAGCGCTGTCTTCCCC
The DNA here is from genome assembly GCA_024509875.1 of Oreohelix idahoensis. NCBI lineage: Eukaryota > Metazoa > Mollusca > Gastropoda > Stylommatophora > Oreohelicidae > Oreohelix > Oreohelix idahoensis. Next base: position 21,823 of record JAMPIV010023088.1, read on the forward strand.
TTGCACGTTTACCTTCAACTCTCCCTTCTGTTATGGTCTTCTGCAAGGTGTTATGCCTTTTTATGTGGCCAAAGTATTTTAGCTGCCGAACTTTGACCTCTCTCATTAGTTCTCTTTTCATACCTAGATTTTCTAGGACCTCCTTATTTGTTTTCATCTCTTTCCATGAGATACGCCCCATTCTTCTATATATCCACATTTCAAGAGCCTCAATTCTTTCTTCCAAATGCTTATTCATCGTCCATGTTTCTGCACCATACAGAAATGCAGAATATATATAACACTTTATGATTCTCAGTTTTAATTTATGAGATAACTGTTTGGATGTCAGTATATGTTTCATGTTGTTGAATGTAGCTTTGGCCATTCCTATTCTCTTCTTGATTTCTGTTTCACATCTGCCATCTTCTGTTATTATATGACCAAGATATACGTAGCTCTTGACAATGGCTAGCCACCGTGGAAGAGATTGGGGCCTTACCACGTACTTCCTACAGAAAGTAATGGAATCACAACAACAAGATAAGAACCGATATGTAGAGAACTCTCTGTCCCCTGGGGAAGAATCTACTGTACAAATTAACAGGGAAGAGGCAACTCCTCTAATGAGTAAGGAAGTACATAATGACGAGTGTTCCTTAAATTCTGTTGAAAGGGAGCATTCTGAGAAAGACCACCTAAAAACTAGTAGGAGAAGCCTAAAAATAGGAACATGGAATGTTAGAACTTTAAACGGAGAAGGAAAGCTGGACAATCTTATATTAGAGGCAACCGACATGAAACTCGATATACTGGGAGTTGCAGAGGCAAGACTTTTGGATACAGGCTACATAACAAGAGACCAGTACACGCTTATACACTCAGGAGGAGAAAAACACGAAAGAGGGGTAGGAATGTTGATAAAGAAGGAGTTAGAAAAATACGTATGTGGAGCAAAGCCATTCGACATATCAATCTTACAAACTTATGCACCAACTAAAGATTACAGCGAGGAAGAAATAGAAGAATACTATGAAGAGCTACAACACACACTTAAACCAGTCAAATCTACAGATGTGTTGATAGTAATGGGTGATATGAATGCAAAAATAGGAAAAGGAAAATACAAGAAAATAGTAGGACAGTATGGATTAGGGACAAGAAATGATAGAGGAGACAGACTTATCCAGTTCTGTGAAGAAAACCAGCTGGTCATATGTAACACCTTTTTTGAACATCACCCAAGGAAATTATACACATGGAAAAGCCCAGGAGATGTAACACGTAATCAAATCGACTATATCATGATAAAACATAGATTTAAGAACAGTGTCACAAGTGCAAAGACACATCCTGGCGCCGACATAAATTCAGATCACAATCCAGTTGTCATCAAAGTAAATATAAAGCTGAAAAGAGCAGGAAACAGAAGACAGGAGGAACCCCAGATAGAAATATCAGCGCTGAAACAACCAGATATAAAACAGAAATATTTAATCGAAGTCAAAAATAAATACCAACAGTTATTGACAGAAAGCATGGAGCAGTATAGAAGAGAAAACCCAGAAGAAAAAGCAACCGCAAAATGGGAATGCTTAAAAACAAGCATACAATCAGCAAATGCAAATTTACCTAAAAAGGAGTCTAAGAAAAATCAAATTTGGATGACAGATGACATCTTGAATAAAATGGCAGAAAGAAAGAAAGCAAAAAAATACTCCAGAATATAAAACAATAGACAATGACATACGTACTATGTGTAGAGAAGCAAAAGAACGGTGGATAGAAACAAAATGTAAGGAAATAGAAGACTTGGAAGCGAAGCACATGACAAGAGATATGCATGAAGAAATAAAGAAATTATCAAATCGGTCGCGGTTTGCACAAGGAGGAAGCTGTATCAAGAACAAAAATGGTGTAATATTACTTGATGAGAAAGACATATCAAACAGATGGGCAGAATACGTAAAAGAACTATTCGAGGACAACAGAGGTAAAAAACCATCACCAGATTCTAATGAAGGCCCACACATTCTCAGATCAGAAGTAGAGAATGCCATTCATATGATACAAAAAGGAAGATCAGCAGGCATGGATAACATAAACATTGAAATGATAGAAGCTCTGGAGAGCTTTGGTATAGATACAATCACAGAAATATGCAATGATATATACAATACAGGATATTTACCACACGACATGAAGACATCAGTTTTTATAACATTGCCCAAAAAACCAAATGCAACAGAATGTTCAGACTTCAGAACAATCAGCCTGATGAGTCATGCAATTAAGATACTGCTCAAAATCATACAGGAAAGAATAAAAAGTAAAGTAGACAGCGAAATCCAAGAAGAACAGTTTGGTTTTAGACGGAACAGTGGAACAAGAGAGGCAATATTTTGCCTAAGAAGATTAGCAGAAAAATATACAGAGGTCCAAAAAAGTATGTATATGTGCTTCATTGACTATAAGAAGGCTTTTGACAGAATCCATCATGAGAAAATAATTGAATGCCTCAAAGACATAGGTATTGATGGAAAAGATATAAGAATACTCAGTAACCTTTATTGGGAGCAAACTGCCACAGTAAGATCGGGAAGGAATTATTCACCATACATAGAAATAAAAAGAGGTGTCAGACAAGGTTGTGTGCTGTCCCCCTGCCTATTTAATTTATACACCGAAAAAATTTTCAAACAGATACAGGAAATACCAGGACTGAACATCAGTGGAAGATCAATAAACAACCTTAGATATGCAGATGATACCGTGTTGTTAGCTGAAAGCGAACAGGAGTTACAAGAACTAGTGAAGCAAGTGAACAGTATAAGTCATGAATATGGACTCGACATTAATATTGAGAAAACTAAAACTATGATAATTAGCAAAACAGATGATAAACCCACATTAAAGATAAGCGTAAATGGGAAAATCCTGGAACAAGTTACACACTTTACGCATTTCCAGTTCAGATAGGAAAGTCCAACAGCCGTTATTTATGGAGAGCTGTTACATTTTCGTCCGCAAGAAGACATTGCTGAATCTACCGGTACATGAACATTTCCCTTACAACATCCTTTCGACCACTGCTGATGGAGATCCACCAACTCAGACGATCTCTGTGTAGTCCTGATATATTGTAGTTGATGTAGTTCCCTTTTACACGCGTTAGCGTCATTATGTCACATTATTTTGACTAATGTAATATTTGACCATCTTGTATGCCCCTATGATTTTTTTTGTTTTTTTTTTCTGTTTTTCTTGTTGCCATGTTTTTTTGATGTAAGATTTTGCCCAGATTTTTTTTAAGGTTTACATCGTTCTGTTGTACCAAATAAAAGTGATTAACTAATGTACATCTTCACCCGCCACTAATGTTGGCATCATTCACGATTTATTATGATGATGACACCATATTGCATTATGATTGTTTGAATTTTCGGTTATTGTTACACCGACACTCATATATGTGATTTAACTATTTGCCCATTTATATATTCTATACCATTGTCCATTGATTACCATGTTTCCATTCCATTCATTGTTTCCGGTTATTGTTGTCGTAGATTTCCGATAGGAGAATTAAGACTAGGTTTGGTCCCTTCTGAATAGGTTTGAATAGGTGATAGACTCAGTGAGAGTTAGTGAAAGGTAATAGAATTTCCACACACGTGAGATGATAGATTTGATATAGTGGCTGTCTCTGAAAGCGAAAAGAATTCTTCTCTCTCTCACCTATCTTCTACAACAGTTGTTACAGCGTCAGACAGACTACACCAATATACATATTACGTATATATTTCTATCACTCACAGGCACGCACATACACGTGACGACAGGTAAACACACCGACGTGGGAAAACTATAACAATGATATATTTATTATCTAGAACGAGCTGACCAAACACGATTGTTTAGTTCAAGAGCGATTTTAATATCAGGAAAAAATCGGCTCACAACATCAAAGAAAGTACATCAAGGAAAATACATATACACATAGTCATAAAAAATCAAGGAAATGTTGCAAGGATGATAGCCCCGTTATAGTGTTAACTCTAGGTTTAGCCCGGCCCCGTTAAGAGAACAGATGATGGCGCCAGAGTCACAGATACATAGGGTTTGAGTCTAAGAGTTTTTCTTTGTTTTATCTCGTAATTATATGCACAGAGTTTGAAAAAAATCTGATTTAACCTAAGACAAAAACACAAGAACTCTAGCCTTAGCAACAAATTATGCAGATTGAAAAAAAAATAATTAGGACAGCAACAGGGTGTCAAAGATATAATAGTGAAAATATCACTCAAACCAGCGTACACTCATTCATTCCGCCATGGCTTCTCACACTAGTACTCACGACTTTGCTTGCTGCCTCTTGGAACACATTGATTTTAGATTTTCACACAGACTCAAAAAATGCAGTCTTCTGCCAAGAAGTCCCCAGTTCCAAAAGACTTATTTAACTTGGAGTCTCCGGGAACGACTACTTGGGTATGCAAATTTGTTCAAATGTCTGATTAAGTCACCTAACAATTATTCCAGGCGCGGGAGTTAGCAGAGCACAGTGTCAATAGCGTAGGTTTAAAAAAAAATGATGAATGTCAGGTCGGTGCCTTCCCTCAGTATAGGATTCACTTTAGTCACACCACAGATTTGTCCACAAGATATAATCTAGTCGGGAAATGATTGTTAATATTCACGCCACCAGGCAGCAAATTATATAGAGTTTCTAGAAGAAATTAAGTGCTGGCTCCAAGGTCCAGTATTTATCATTACAGTCTTTGAAAACCCGTTATAGGGATATTAGTATTTCTGTCTAACTTGCACCGTCAGATCAGTGTTACTTGAGAAAACCCACGTGGTTCAAAATAAGGACTGTCTATTTCTTCACAAGTATGGAAACTACTACTAGGTGCTGGTAAAGTTAGGGTCACCCCAAAACTTTCACTGTGTGGAGGAAAAATAACACATATAATATAATAAACAGAATCTGAACTGGTTAAAACTTACATTTAAACTTGCAAGCAGAGAGCTTTGCTTATCATTTAAACTTCCCGTGACGTAAGTTATATTTAAAAATCAGCATTCCTCATAAATTAGGAACACGTGCGTATCCCGTCATCATTCATGAGGCTGGATTCTAGAGTTTATACGTTAGTTTAGAAAAATACACTCGACTGAGTATTAGCAGTTAAATTAAATTCATAAATAGCTACAATTGCCGTTATAAGCTAGAAATTAAATTTTTAGTCTGCTTTCCACTGAATGCTTCCCTAGAAAATATAATAGCCTACCACTTTATTTCTCTTCTGCGCTAAAGAAATAGATTAAAATGAATTAAGCGATTTAACACTTTAACACTCACAAAATCTATATATCTATCATATTAATTACCTCAACCACAGAATTACAGGTAGTCGCACAACTTAAGAATAAAAATGCTGAAAATATTTCTGGAAGTCTAGAAGTTCGACAAATTGCCGAAACAAACTGAGATCTTCGCTAACAGCTATTCTGTTTTTCGAGCGACCTATCTACTGTGGAGTCTATGAGCGAGAATGAAATTAAAGTTTCAAACTTGGCCAATATCTTAAAATCAGACAAAGGGCCCAAACTTACTTCGCCAAGCGAAATTATCTCCCCTACTCCCAACATTTACGTCCGCTTAACGCGTGTCGTAACTGTCACCTACTGACCACGATGTACGCGTGTCAGTTTCAAATCCCAGACAGCCTGACTCCATTTCAGGGCAGTTTTCACACTACAGCTGACCATGGCCCAAGTGAGCGCCGTGTCAGTTTGGGATTTTCCAGCCAAATGTCTGGATACTGACCGGTGCAGATGTAAAGTATCACACCTCACCGGGACTAATGCCGAGAAGAAGCTCGCGCGCTCGGTGAGAATGTAGACGATTTTGCTACGTCCTGTGTTCAGCGAACCGACTTATCACGCCTTCTGACGCCCTGCAGCCCTGACATCTACGTAATATCGTCCTAGCGCGATTCTCAGTTTAAGAGAAAGGAAAACAGGTAAAGTTTGCGAATTATATGAAAATAATATTCGCAAAACGAATGGATGAAAAATATACAGGAAAAAGGAAATACAGAGATAATAAAGAGAGAATTTGGGTGAACGAATAGGAAGAAAATGTAGGAAATTAAATGAATATAAACCCTACGTGACAGAGCCTCCCCCCTTTAAGATATGGAAGCACTCCATGTCTACGTTATGGAGTTTAATTTCCTATAACCGTAGCTTCGGGGTGTCTGTCCTCTCCCTCTCATCTTCCCCCTCCATCTCTGTCCAATTCCTACTCAAGTCCACTCCTCAAAGTTTCCTTCCCCCGGAATGTCTCCCATGCGCGCTTGAAAGAGCGTCGCCGCTTCTGACATTTTTGAAAGATTTCCTGTGATAGCGGTGGAATATCCCTGCCACTATCATCATCTTCGTCAGTTTTGGCGATCGTCAGGAGATGGTCGGAGGTTGGCACTGGTTTTTCCAAGTATCTCTTTAAGAGATTTAAATGGAAAACCTTCTCCTTTCCTTCAATAGAGATCTGGTAGTTAGCCTTAGAAATCTTTTTCAGGACGGTAAACGGCCCTTGCCATCCGATCTTCAGTTGGTTGTTCTCAGTAGGGAGCAACACCAAAACTTTCTCTCCTGCTTCCAGTTCTCTCTCTTCCGCGACTTTCCTGTATCGGTTAGCGTGCTTTGTGCGAGCTCGCTTAAAGTTAGTCGTTGCTAGGTCCCACCCTAGTTTCAACCTTTCCTTTAAAACCGACACATATTTACTTGCTGAGACGACTGTCTCATCCGCCTTCTCGTCTGTCAGAGACTGAAGTAAGGCTTCAAGCGGGCCCTTAATGGGTCTGCCAAATAAGAGTGTAGCTGGCGGAAATCCTGTGGAAGTATGAGGAGATTCTCTGTAGCCAAATAATGCTGCAGGAATACAGAGATCCCAATCTTCAGGTTTCACTTGTGCCAGCTTACTTAGCATCATGGTGAGGTTTCCATTAGCACGTTCCACGAGCCCATTTCCGGCCGGAGTATATGGCTTAGTGTGGATGTGCTGGGTCCTCAAGATCTTAACGATCTCATCCATCAACAGGTTTCGGTATGGAGATCCATTATCCGTCAACACTTGCTGCGGGAATCCCAACCGAGTGAAAATCTGCACGAGGGCTTCTGCGACATGCTTGGCATCTGCGCATGTTAGCGGGATAGCTTCTGCCCATAAAGTGCATGTATCGACTAAGGTCAGGATGAACCTGTTCCTTCTTTTAGTCCTTTCGAAAGGCCCTAAAATGTCGATCACAACCCGTTCGAATGGTGTTCCCATTATTGGCATTTCACCCATGTGGACTGGGGGTGTCCGTTGCTTGGGTGGTACCCGTTGGCACTGGGCACAGGATTTGACGTACCTGATAATATCAGTGTTTACTCCTGGCCACCAATAATGAGTGGTTATACGTTGGTTTGTGGCGTTCTGTCCCATATGTCCGCTAAAGGGAAGAGAGTGCCCCATTTCTAGGATTTGGCTTCTGTACTGTTTCGGTACTAGGAGCTGGTTGTAACCTTGGTCAGGCTTGCCCGTTCTCCGATAAAGTACGCCATCCTCAGAAAAAATGTCCCCGTGCTGTTTGGGTTCCTTAGCCATGGGCAGTTTCCTAAAGCAGGGTGCCAAAGTAGGGTCCTTGTATTGCGCTTCTTTAAGTTCCATAGGTAACAAATTTGGCGCAGGCTCCCGTTCCTTCTTGGTTTGCCCTCTTGTAGTTACTGCTGCCACAATCGGCTCTTCCGGTTTCCCAATACACACGTATCTCCCGCCAAGTATGACTGGGTAGATGGGATCATCCATAACAGCCGCTTTGATCACACCTCTGACAAAGTCAGAGTGTATCTCCACCAATGCGATGGGAAGCGCTGTAGGTGCATCACTCTTACGAACTCCACAAAGTTTGACGGTCTCTCCTGTCTCTTGACCGGGTTTAACCAGCTTTCTGGCAACAATGCAATCATAAGAAAGCCCCGTGTCAAATAAGCAAGAAGTTTGAGAACCGTTCAAAGTAACAGTACCTCGCGTTGAGGGTCTATCCCCAACAGGTTGGGAATCACTGTCAATAATTCCGCCTTGCGAGACTGTCAATAAGCATCCGATGCGTTTCGGCTCGGTGTGCTCGGTCTGATCATATGTCCCGTGCTCAGGGGTTCTCCCTTTGCCACCTTGTCCTTTCTGGCTACGCTGCCATGTAGGGCGGTCGGGTTGATCAGACTGTTTGGGGTGGTTGGGGTACTTGTTCTTGTAGAACTTGGATTTTTCAGGAGGGGGGTTTTGAGGTCCAGTTTCTCTGTGGTTGTTTTGGTTAGAAGCCTGAGAAGATTGCTCAAGGTTATGTTTTCGAAAATGCTCCTCTGTCGGTTTCCGCTTTGTGGCCGGTAGTTCAGCCAGCGCATTGTGATAACGCTCAGACTTTTCCAAAATGTCTTCAAGTTTTTCTGCCCCCTGCTCAGCGAGAAATCTCCGGGTATCAGCAGACAAAGTGTTCTTTATTTGTTCAGTTAGAACAAGTTCCTCAAGACCTTCATAGGTAGAGGGGAGCTGCGAAAGCTCAAGGCACTTTGTTAGATATCCCTTAAGACGAGATGAGAACTGGTGAAAAGTTTCAGAATTCTCTTTCCGGCTGTTGCGAAACAGTTGCAAAAACTTGCGAGCGTTCATTTCAAAGCGCTCCAGTAACGCTTTCTTCAACACATCGTAGTCGTCTTGTTGGCTACTTTCCAGCTTAGAATAAACATCATAAGCAGAACCTTTTAGGGCCTGGGAAAGTTTCATATTCCAACGCGACCTCTCTAACCCGTACAGAGTTGCAATTTTCTCAAATTTTTCTAACCATGTGTCAATCTTCTCATTTGGACAAGGAAAAGATTCAAGAGTGAAAGACATAGCATTTAGTTGAAGAGATTGAGTGTTAGCAGGGTCAGTTAAGGAAGAATGAGGAGAAGACTCTCCATTGCTGGAGGTAGAGGCAGCACCACGGCTTTGGAACTCTAGAGTCTTAAGCGCCAGCTCATGCTGTCGTCGTTGCTCATTTTCTCTTTCCTCATGCTGTCTCTCCTTCTCTCTTTCGTTCGCCCTGCGAATTTCCATTTCTTCATCCATCTTCTTCGGCTGGAAAAGACGGGCATCCCTTTCCCTCTCTCTAGCTTCTGCTTCTTTCCTCTTGAGTTCTTCTTTTTCCTCTTTAGCTTCAGCTGCTTTCCTCTCCGCATCATATCTCTCCAGTTCGTCTCTGACAAAAAGCTTTCGCTTCCTCTCCTTCCAGTCCCTCCTCTCTCGCTTCGTCCCTGAGAAGTTGTCTAAGCTTTGCCCTCTCGGCCATATTATGTCAGTGACTGAGACACGTGGAGATAGAAAATAGGAAAAGGATACACTGGTTCCTACCACTTACGAGAAAAAAAAATTACCAAATTATTCAAAAGATGATATCCTTAACCCTGGGATACCTCCTCCAAAATAAAATCTAACTATCGCTGCTATTATCGGCAATAAAGCACTCAATGCAAAACACGACTACGCCAAATAAATGGTAGTTAAGATTACAACTGAAAAATAAGTTGCTACAGTGGAAAAGCAAAAGAATATTGCAAAAATTAAAGAGAAAAATAATCCCTTAATTTTTAAAAATCCACTATAAGTTCGCCCCTGAAGTCAGATCGGGTAAGGGAGGGAATTAATCTGGACAAAAAAGTCCGAAACACACTCCTTAACTTAGTTCAAACGCCGTTCTGCCTCAGTACCCAGTGAATGTTATACACTCACCACTTTACCAGCATTTAGTATTACAATCAGCAGTTAACATATATCCCGACAAAATCAACCTGTAACCAAAATGTATATTTTTCAAAGATGCTGTGGAAAAAAAAACTTATTAGTTTGTGTGGTCAGCACGCCCGTAAACAGATCGCTAGTCTAGGGGGTAATTATTTAAAGATATAACAACTCACAAGACATCACACTCTTACTCTATATCAGAATACAGAATCTTAAGTTCAAAATCCAGATAGACGAGTCCACGTTTGTCGTACTCGTCTTCCTATTCTAAGTTCAAAGACCGGACGAACGAGTCTTCCTATTCATTTGTCGTAGATTTCCGATAGGAGAATTAAGACTAGGTTTGGTCCCTTCTGAATAGGTTTGAATAGGTGATAGACTCAGTGAGAGTTAGTGAAAGGTAATAGAATTTCCACACACGTGAGATGATAGATTTGATATAGTGGCTGTCTCTGAAAGCGAAAAGAATTCTTCTCTCTCTCACCTATCTTCTACAACAGTTGTTACAGCGTCAGACAGACTACACCAATATACATATTACGTATATTTCTATCACTCACAGGCACGCACATACACGTGACGACAGGTAAACACACAGACGTGGGAAAACTATAACAATGATATATATATTATCTAGAACGAGCTGACCAAACACGATTATTAAGTTCAAGAGCGATTTTAATATCAGGAAAAATCGGCTCACAACATCAAAGAAAGTACATCAAGAAAAATACATATACACATAGTCATAAAAAATCAAGGAAATGTTGCAAGGATGATAGCCCCGTTATAGTGTTAACTCTAGGTTTAGCCCGGCCCCGTTAAGAGAACAGATGATGGCGCCAGAGTCACAGATACATAGGGTTTGAGTCTAAGAGTTTTTCTTTGTTTTATCTCGTAATTATATGCACAGAGTTTGAAAAAAATCTGATTTAACCTAAGACAAAAAACACAAGAACTCTAGCCTTAGCAACAAATTATGCAGATTGAAAAAAAAATAAATAGGACAGCAACAGGGTGTCAAAGATATAATAGTGAAAATATCACTCAGACCAGTGTACACTCATTCATTCCGCCATGGCTTCTCACACTAGTACTCACGACTTTGCTTGCTGCCTCTTGGAACACATTGATTTTAGATTTTCACACAGACTCAAAAAAAATGCAGTCTTCTGCCAAGAAGTCCCCAGTTCCAAAAGACTTATCTAACTTGGAGTCTCCGGGAACGACTACTTGGGTATGCAAATTTGTTCAAATGTCTGATTAAGTCACCTAACAATTATTCCAGGCGCGGGAGTTAGCAGAGCACAGTGTCAATAGCGTAGGTTTAAAAAAAAATGATGAATGTCAGGTCGGTGCCTTCCCTCAGTATAGGATTCACTTTAGTCACACCACAGATTTGTCCACAAGATATAATCTAGTCGGGAAATGATTGTTAATATTCACGCCACCAGGCAGCAAATTATATAGAGTTTCTAGAAGAAATTAAGTGCTGGCTCCAAGGTCCAGTATTTATCATTACAGTCTTTGAAAACCCGTTATAGGGATATTAGTATTTCTGTCTAACTTGCACCGTCAGATCAGTGTTACTTGAGAAAACCCACGTGGTTCAAAATAAGGACTGTCTATTTCTTCACAAGTATGGAAACTACTACTAGGTGCTGGTAAAGTTAGGGTCACCCCAAAACTTTCACTGTGTGGAGGAAAAATAACACATATAATATAATAAACAGAATCTGTACTGGTTAAAACTTACATTTAAACTTGCAAGCAGAGAGCTTTGCTTATCATTTAAACTTCCCGTGACGTAAGTTATATTTAAAAATCAGCATTCCTCATAAATTAGGAACACGTGCGTATCCCGTCATCATTCATGAGGCTCGATTCTAGAGTTTATACGTTAGTTTAGAAAAATACACTCGACTGAGTATTAGCAGTTAAATTAAATTCATAAATAGCTACAATTGCCGTTATAAGCTAGAAATTAAATTTTTAGTCTGCTTTTCCACTGAATGCTTCCCTAGAAAAATATAATAGCCTACCACTTTATTTCTCTTCTGCGCTAAAGAAATAGATTAAAATGAATTAAGCGATTTAACACTTTAACACTCACAAAATCTATATATCTATCATATTAATTACCTCAACCACAGAATTACAGGTAGTCGCACAACTTAAGAATAAAAATGCTGAAAATATTTCTGGAAGTCTAGAAGTTCGACAAATTGCCGAAACAAACTGAGATCTTCGCTAACAGCTATTCTGTTTTTCGAGCGACCTATCTACTGTGGAGTCTATGAGCGAGAATGAAATTAAAGTTTCAAACTTGGCCAATATCTTAAAATCAGACAAAGGGCCCAAACTTACTTCGCCAAGCGAAATTATCTCCCCTACTCCCAACATTTACGTCCGCTTAACGCGTGTCGTAACTGTCACCTACTGACCACGATGTACGCGTGTCAGTTTCAAATCCCAGACAGCCTGACTCCATTTCAGGGCAGTTTTCACACTACAGCTGACCATGGCCCAAGTGAGCGCCGTGTCAGTTTGGGATTTTCCAGCCAAATGTCTGGATACTGACCGGTGCAGATGTAAAGTATCACACCTCACCGGGACTAATGCCGAGAAGAAGCTCGCGCGCTCGGTGAGAATGTAGACGATTTGCTACGTCCTGTGTTCAGCGAACCGACTTATCACGCCTTCTGACGCCCTGCAGCCCTGACATCTACGTAATATCGTCCTAGCGCGATTCTCAGTTTAAGAGAAAGGAAAAACAGGTAAAGTTTGCGAATTATATGAAAATAATATTCGCAAAACGAATGGATGAAAAATATACAGGAAAAAGGAAATACAGAGATAATAAAGAGAGAATTTGGTGAAAGAATAGGAAGAAAATGTAGGAAATTAAATGAATATAAACCCTACGTGACAATCATCACCCACTTCAGTGAAGTGTAGGGTGACAGCCATTTTGGGCATCCGCTATATTTTATGTGCATCCGCCATATTTGTTTTGCCAATTTTTTTTTCCTTGCGACGTTAACTCGCTTGTCATGTTATTTTATGTTTTATGATTCGCACAAGTGTGAGAGATATTGATGACTATAAATCCATAAAGCGTTTTGTTAGTTCGTTAATGAATGTTAGTTACTGTTCTATTTTGGTCATATATTTTTTTTTGGCCACTTATTAGTACTATTTGTAGTTACCATAACCTCCATAGTTTTTTCTTCCCATGTGTCCCTCGTTTATGTTATGTCCATCAGTCCCTACCCCTTCATGATCGATTTTTGTGTGTGAAATGTTAATGGTGTTATTTCATCCATTATTCCCATCTATTGTTTATTGTAGTCCTTCTGACATGATTTATGGTGGGATACATGAATCCCAATAATTTTGTTTTAGAGTTAGTAAATTTTTTTTCTAGGGAATAAAGTGTCTCCTACGGGATACACTTTAGTGGCCCAGGGCGTATGTGACAGTACGGACTGTTACGTCGGATTAACACTAAGGTGCTGCCACTTAATTATAGTTAGGGTAAGAATACTTAGCAAGATTAAACACTAAGTATTTGAGCGTGTCTAGTTAGTGTAATAACACTAGTCACAAATCCTATGAGTGATTTAATTAAAGTGTTCAGGAATGACGTCATCCAACTTGGGGTAGAATTGCTTAGAGCTAGGACGGAAGTGATGGTTTGAGAGAAGGGGGTTAAGTGAGTTGGTTTTAGGCACGAGACGAGCGAGGCAGTGATTTTGGGGTTTTGGACCATCTTGTATGTTCGATGGCTGTGTGTTATTTCTTGGGATGACTGGTTTGTATACCACAGAAACACATGTATTTATGAACTATTATGAAGTTCTCAGAGGTTACAGACACTTAATAAAGGTGTTCATTCATATTTAATCCAGCTTGACCTTATTTCCTGAACGTCAGTAGGAAGTGTCGTTTGTTTACATCAGGTAATTGAGAAAAGAATGTTACCATATTTTCGACGATCATGCAGCCTAAAACATAAACACAGTTACGAGTCTCCAAAAGAATCACCTGGGTTATGTTCCTATTCTGTAATCACCATCTCTGGCAGTCGCCAGTAAAACAACAGATGAGCATTGATAAAAGATTCCACCCCATTCTCACCCTGTCACACTAGACTTGATTTGTCACCGTGACCAAGCCCGGTCACATCTAACTTGATTTGGTGCCGTTCCCGTCCACTCCCCCGGCCACACCGCCAAGTATGACTGGGTAGATGGGATCATCCATAACAGCCGCTTTGATCTCGCCTCTGACAAACTCAGAGTGTATCTCCACCAATGCGATGGGACGCGCTGTAGGTGCATCACTCTTAGAAACTCCACAAAGTTCGACGGTCTGTCCTGTCTCTTGACCGGGTTTAACCAGGTTTCTGGCAACAATGCAATCATAAGAAATCCCCGTGTCAAATAAACAAGAAGTTTGAGAACCGTTCAATATAACAGTACCTCGCGTTGAGGGTCTATCCCCAACAGGTTGGGAATCACTATCAATAATTCCGCCTTGCGAGACTGTTAGCAAGCATCCGATGCGTTTAGGCTCAGTCTGCTCGCTCTGATCATTAGTCCCATGCTCAGGGGTTCTCCCTTTGCCACCTTGTCCTTTCTGGCTGCGCTGCCATGTAGGGCGGTCGGGTTGATCAGACTGTTTACTGTGGTTGCTGGGGTACTTGGTTTTGTAGAACTTAGACTTTTCAGGAGGGGGGTTTTGAGGTCCAGTTTCTCTGTGGTTATTCTGATTAGAAGCATGAGAAGATTGGTCTAGATTATTCTTCCGAAAATGTTCTTCTGTCGGTTTACGTTTTGTGGCCGGTAGTTCAGCCAGCGCATTGTGATATCGCTCAGACTTTTCCAAAATGTCTTCAAGCTTTTCTGCCCCCTACTCCGGGTATCAGCAGACAAAGTGTTCTTTATTTGTTCTGTTATAACAAATTCCTCAAGACCTTCATAGGTAGAGGGGAGCTGTGAAAGCTCAAGGCACTTCGTCAAGTATCACTTCAAACGATACGAGAACTGCTGAAAAGTTTCAGAGTTCTCCTTCCTGCTGTTGCGAAACAGTTGCAAAAATTTGCGAGCATTCATTTCAAAGCGCTCCAGTAACGCTTTCTTCAACACATCATAGTTGTCTTGTTGGCTGCTTTCCAGTTTGGCGTAAACATCATACGCACTGCTTTTCAAAGCCTGAGAAAGCTTCATATTGCAACGCGACCTCTCTAAACCGTACAGAGTTGCAATTTTCTCGACATTTTCTAGATATGTCTCAATCTTCTCATTAGGACAAGGGAAAGATTCTAGCGCAAAAGACATAGCAGTGAGATGAGTAGATTGTGTGCTAAGAGGATCAGTTACAGAGGAATGAGAAGAAGACTCTCCATTGCTGGAGATAGAGGCAGCACCACAACTTTAGAATTCTAGAGTTTTAAGAGCCAACTCATGCTGTCTCTCCTCCCTCTCCTTCTCATGCTGTCTCTCCTTCTCTCTTTCCTCATGCTGTCTCTCCTTCTCTCTTTCGTTCACCCTGCGGATTTCCATTTCTTCCTCAATCTTATTCTGCTGTAATAGCCGATCTTCTGCTTCTTTCCTCTCCGCTCCTTCTTCTTTCCTCCTTAATTCTTCTTCTTTCTTCTCCGCGTCATATCTCTCAAGTTCGTCCCTGACAAAAGCTTTCGCTTCGTCTCCGTCCAAACCTTCTTGTCTCGCTTCGTCCCTGAGCATCTGCCTAAGCTTTGCCCTCTCGGCCATATTAAATCAGTGGCTGAGACTAAGTCGATAAAGACGTAAGAAGAAAAAGGATACTCTGGTTCCTACCACTTGCGAGAAAATACCAAAACAAAAGATGATATACTTATAACCTGGGATACCTCCTCCAAAAATATAGTGTCTAACTATCGCTGCTATTAATCGGCCATAAAGCACCTAATGCAGACGACTACGCCAAATAAATGGTAGTAAGATTACTCACTAAAAAATAAGTTTCTACAGTGGAAACAAAATAATTATTGCAAAAATTTAAAGAGAAAAAAAAATTCCCTTAATTTTTAATCCACTATCAAGTTTACCCCTGAAGACAGTTAGGGTAAGGGAGGCAATTAATCTGGACAAATAGTCCGAAACGCACTCCTTAACTTAGTTCAAACACCTTCCTGCTTCAGAACCCTGTGAATGTTATACACTCACAAACTTTACCAGCGTTTAGTATTACAAAATCAGTAATTAACATATATTCCGACAAAATCAACCTGTAACTCAAATGTATAATGCTCAAAATGCTGTGGAAAAACAATTATTAATTGTGTGGTCAGCACGCCCATAAACAGATCGTTACGTCTAGGGGATAATTTTTTTTAAACGATACCAAACTCACAAGACATCACACTCTTACTCTATAACAGAATACAGAATCTTAAGTTCAAAATCCCGATAGACGAAACCCCATTCTGTCGTAGATTTTTGATAGGAAAATTAAGACTTGGGTTGGTCCCTTCTGAATAGATTAGAATAAGTGATAGTCACCGTGAGAGGTAGTAAATAGGAATAGATTTCCACGAGTGAGATGGTAGAAATTTATAGAAGCTGTCCCGGAAATCGAGAATCTCTCTCTCTTTCCGCCTATCTTCTACAACAGATCCAGAGGAGTCAGACAGTCTATAAAAAGTATGTATATTAATATATATCTATCCACACACGTGCACGCACATACAATGGACGACAGTTAGACACACAGACGTGGGAAAGACTATAACAGTGATTATATAGATATTATGGGAACGAACTGACCACCACACTGAAATAAATGTAGGTATAGTTTAATTAGCATAGTAAACTTACATCACAACCTATAAAATACATCAAAAGCATATACAGTCATATACCATGAACTGACACTCGTGCGTTTTCACACCTCACGCTGACCAGGCCAACAGTGAGTGCCTTGTCAGCTGGGATTTCCCAAAACAAATGTCTCAAACTGCGCCGAGGAGATGTCGGCTATCGCGCCTCACTGAGCGCTCAGCCGATGCAACTCGTTGTGGCAGGTGAAAATGCAGACAAATTTGTCGCCTATAGGTCTGGCGAAAGCGAATATTCACAGTGTATTTCGTCTGGTGCAGGGAATGCTGTAGACATATGTCTGCTCCTATGTCTGGCCAGACGAATATATTCACAGTTTCGTCCACTGACACCTAATGCAATAGAATGCATTTTAACGCTCTTTCTCTGACACGTTATGTCATAAATGCGTTTACCAGTATGAGAAAGAAAACGGTAAAGTTGAGAATGGGGAAGAAAATATTTTTCGCAAACGAATGGATGCGAAAAATACAGGAAAAGGGTAAAGAGTGATAATAAAATAGAGGATACGGGTGAAAGAAAAAGAAGAGGTTATAGGCAATTTATGATCAATAAACTCTCTGTGACAGTTACCAGCAAGCTTTTTCTAGCGATGTTTAAGTTATCTGCTGGTTTATCCAGAATATTTCCAGGCGACGCCATACTTTAACATTATCCTCTGGTTTGTCGAAAGAATTATCTTTCAGACACTTATTTTTCTTCTATGACCTTTCAACAAACTTATACCAGGTCTTCCTGTCACGTGCCATCAGCTCAATGTCTTTCCGTGTCCTCTTCATCCCTCTAATGTCTGTCCCCAATTCTCTTCTCCATGTCTTCTGTGGTCTTCCTCTATCTCTTTCAGGCACTAAGTCTTTCTTTCTATTTCTTTTTTTGGTTTTGTTAAAAAAAAAATTGGATAAACGGAGGGAAATGAAGCTCATCTCATGCTATTCCGGTCTCTTCCTATGTCTTTATGAGGAGAAAAAAACACAATACTGCGAATACATAGATGCTTTGGTGGAGGCTTCACGAATGGGAGGTGCAGTAGTGATGACCCCGTGCTGCATAACGAGCATAACAAAGTAAAGGAAAATGTATGGATGGACAGCATGAAAATGAATTTTTAAAAAATAATAATATTTTAAGCAGAAATTCCTGTTCAAATTGACAAAAAGCGTTGGGCGCTTAAGCGCTTATCATATATTTTATCCATAAGTGTGTAAAGAAGTATAAATCAGAAGTTAATTTCATGTAGAATCAGCGCCCCAGGCTTTTTGTCAATTTGATGTTACATTTTTTGACTGCAAGCTATAAACTCCATGAAAAATTATTTGTGGCTTTTTAGTGCATTAAAAGCCTGTGTTTAAAAAAATAATTTTTTATTTTTATATTTTTTTTTTAGCAGTTTGGATTTTTAAATTAAATTTGAACGGGACGAAATGGTACTTGTGATATGAAGTGATGTACTTATGGTTTGCGAAAACGTAGTCCAGAGCACAGGACGGCCAATTGTCATTACCAGTGTTATGTTGTAGTACGGAAAGTTAATTTTTTTTTTTGTTTTATTTAAATTTGACCAAAATACGCAGTTTTTGGGACTGTAAATACAATTTTTTTTTAATGTAGTTGTATCGTCAGTATGTCCGTACACGCGCGATCTGTGTGTGTGTGAAGACCACAAGTTCACTACCCGTTACCCTAGACACATGTCATTAAACCTTTGGCACTGCTATTGCTATAACTACTATTGTTATAACTATTATAGATATAGCTATTATTGTTAAAATCACTGTTGCTATAACTAACATTGATAAAATTACTATTGCTATAACTATTATTGTTAAAATTACTATTGTTATAACCACTATTGTTAAAATTACTACTGCTATAACTATTATTGTTAACATTACTACTGCTATCTAGTTATTATTGTTAAAATTACCATCGCTATATAGTTATTATTGTTAAAATTACTATCGCTATATAGTTATTATTGTTAAAAATTACTATTGCTATAACTGCTATCACCGTAACTACTATTTCTATAACTACTATTGGCCCAAAATTACTATTGCGGACAACTAGGGCCCAAAGCCTCTATAACAATTAGAGGACAATTAAAGGAGTCCATAGCCTTTATTTGACAATCAAAGAGGTCCATAATCTTCACTGGGCAATCAAAGGGGCCCATAGCCTTCATCTGACAATCAAAGAGGTCCATAGCCTTCATCGGACAATCAAAGATGTCCATAGCCTTCATCGGACAATCAAAGATGTCCATAGCCTTCATCGGACAATCAAAGATGTCCATAGCCTTCATCGGACAATCAAAGATGTCCATAGCCTTCATCGGACAATCAAAGATGTCCATAGCCTTCATAGGAAAATCAGAGGGTCAATAGCCTCCATCGGACAATCAGAGGGTCCCATTCATCGGACAATAGAGAGAATTGAAGAACAGGAACATTAAATACAATGAAGGGCATAGCCTTCATCGGACAATCCCATGGACAATCAGAGGGTCCATAGCCTAAACCATCGGACAGAATTGACAGTGCTTATATCCTCCTATTCATCGGACATTCAGAGGGCCCATAGCCCTCCATCGGACAATCAGAAACTTTATAGATCAGGACAATCAAGGGTTCGTACATTCCATCGGACAATCAGATGGCCTTTAACCTCCATCGGACAATCAGAGGGTTTCCATAGCCTTAAAATGGACAATCATTTTGTAAGCCCATCCCCTTTTTAGACTTTACCATCGGACAATCAGAGGGCTTATAGCCTCCATCGGACAATCAGAGGGTCAATAGCCTCCATCGGACAAATGACTGACTCCATAGCCTCCATCGACTCAATCAGCCCAGGGTCCATAGAGATAGATAGACAATCCAAAATGGAGTCCAGAAAGCCTCCATAGGAACAATCGGCAACCAGAGAAGGTCCATAGCCTCCATTGGACAATCAAGGGGGTCCTTAGCCTTCATTGGACAATCTGAGGGGTCAATAGCCTTCATTGGACAATCAGAGGGTCCATAGCCTCCATCGGACAATCAGTATATTGTATTAATAGCCTCCATTGGGAACACACATTAGAAGGTTCCATTCGCTCTCCACTGTTATTGGACAATCTAACCTAGAGGTCCATACTTATCCATACCGGACAATACTTTCCCTAGCGCAGGAAATCTGTGAAATGCAAGGGGTCCTTAATCCTTTCGGACAACAGAGGGCCCTTTGGTCCCCCAGTTTGCCTTTTTCCTAAAAAAATCAGAGTGTAGAAATAGCCTCTATCCGTCAATCAAGTTAAGCCTTCATCGGACAATCAAGGGCATAGTGTAGGCTGGGGACAAGGCTCAGAAGGCAACCAGACCCCCATGCCTGTTGAAAATCATGCAGGGTCCATATGCCTCCATCGGAAATAATGCAATATATCCTCCTTGACAATCAGAGGGAAAAGCTCCACGGACCAATCAGAGGGTCCATAGCCTCCATCGGACAATCAGAGGGCCCATAGCCTCCATCGGACAAATCAGAGGGCCCATAGCCTCTATAGGACAATGTCAGAGCGACCCCATGGGATGTATGAATGGACAATCTAGAGGGCCCATAGCCTCCATAAACGGACAATTTAAAATGCCCATAGGCCTCCATTTTACAATTATTATTTTGGTCCATTTTTTCCATCGGACAATCAGAGGGTCCATAGCCTTCATCTGACAATCAGAGGCCCCATAGCCTCCATCGGACAATCAGAGGGTCCATAGCCTCCATCGGACAATCAGAGGGTCCATAGCCTCCATCGGACAATCAGAGGGTCCATAGCCTCCATCGGACAATCAGAGGGTCCATAGCCTCCATCGGACAATCAGAGGGCCCATAGCCTCCATCGGACAATCAGAGGGCCCATAGCCTCCATCGGACAATCAGAGGGTCCATAGCCTCCATCGGACAATCAGAGGGTCCATAGCCTCCATCGGACAATCAGAGGGTCCATAGCCTCCATCGGACAATCAGAGGGTCCATAGCCTTCATCGGACAGTCAAAAGGTTCAACGTACAAGAAAGGTTAAGAAACCCCACGTTAAAGTAGTGTTAAAGGCGGACGGCACAGTCAATTGGAATTGGAAGATAGAAAGGTGGACGAATAAATTTGTCAGAGTATACCATCAAGGTAAGAGAGAGACATTGTTAGAGATCTGTGACAGGTAGCGTTCTGTGCGGGGACAGCATTTGATCTGTTCCGATAGATTATAGGTACCGGTACCACTTCCGTTGCTGGTAATTTGTGGTCAGTCAATTGAAAGCGAAAAACGCTTTTCCCCTGTGAAGACCAGAATAGGTCTCTCCCCCCTCTTCCCCCCCCCCCCCCACCCCCCCCCCCCCCCCCCCCCCCCCCCCCCCCCCCCCCCCCCCCCCCCCCCACTCCCCCCCCCCCCCCCAAAAAAAAAAAAACTTTCTCCGTTTTTTTAAAACAAAATTTTTGTGTGTTGTGTCATTTGAGCAGATGAGAATGATTATGGATGTACACAGTCCTATATAAAATAACACTCGCCTCGTAAGTTTAGTACGTGAAGTTAAACTACCGGTACTAAAACACCAACTAACACGAAACACATTTTTGAGATGATATGTGAAATCTACAAATCTTCAGATACTGCAGGGTAAAGAGAGAGATTTTAAAGAACATGGAAGGGGATACATCACATACATTACAGACATTAGGGAACGACACAACAAATGCCATACAATGTGCTATCTGTTTGGACCAACACAAGACAAACAACAAATGTATCTTTGCCGTTATTTGTGCAAATCCAATCGTGTAGTCATTGGATGTAGTTTAACGAAGATACAAGGTATTTCATCGAAAAGCTTTTTCTCTTTTCTTGTGCATCTGTAAAATTTACACACTTATCATTTTAGTATTGTTAATATTATAATTTTTTTTTGTCAAAGGTGAACGAATATCCAGACTTCCTTGGAGGAGAGGAGCGGATTAATACTCAGCACATTGCCGTTACTTACTTGACCTCTGAACCCAAGAGAAGATCATTTCGAAGAGCAAATAAGTCACCACGAGGATCTTTGTCTGAACTCAGTGAGAACAGGTAAATGTGAACTCAGGTACCAAATCCAAAGATGAAGTACGGTACCAGTGTTATGCAAGTGGTAGCTATAGAATTTTATGGTTGTAGCATGCAACAAACTTATCCATTCGTTCGTGACCATTTAGCTCATAACTTGAAATGACCAAAGTTACATTCAACAACTTGAGACAAATACTAACATCTAAACAATTAACTCACAAATTAAAACTGAGAATCATGAAATGCTATAGATATTATTCATTATTGTCTGGTGTAGAAAACTGACAATAAACAAGCGATACACCCGTGTGTTACCGGGGCCCGAAAGGGGAGCAAAGAATAGTAACACTGTTCCCTGCCATTCATGTAGAAAGTGACTAAGGAGGGTTGGGCATGGGGCTGGTTATCTGTAAAAAATTTAAACCACAAAAAACTTCAACAAACATGGACAAGTCAATTAAAGAAAATAAAACACAGCCATCCAAGACAGGGGAAGGTCCTCTCGCAGGGAGGCGTATGATGCAACACAGAGAAAGCCGAAAGGAGTCTGTGTTAAGAGAGCTGGAAACATGTGAAAATGATGAGGAGAACGTGGAAAGAACTTGAGATGATGGCACGTGACAGGAGGACTTGGCATGTGTTTGTTGAAGGCCTATGCTCCTTTGGGAGTGGAGGGTTATGAATGAAACAAGTGATAGGAAGAAAGAATGGAGGCCTTCTAGATGTGAACATATAGAAGAACGGGATGCTTCTCTTAGACAACGAATAAAGTGGTTCAGAAATCATAGGAGTGGAAAGAGAAGGAGATAAAAATTTGCTAAAATATTTTAGCCATGTAAAAAGACATACCACTTTACTGAACATCATAATAGAAGGAAGATCTGCAGGCAAACTTGCAAGTGGAAGACAACGCTATAAGTAGGAAGATAACACCAAGAGAAGTATAAAGATCTGGCCGTGGAATTGAGACATGATGGGTTCACTGCAAGGGTCATGGCTGTTGATATGGGTGCAAGAGGTCTCGTTTCTGCCTCAGTGTATGATCTACTGAAGCTGTTGGGGTCGAGGGGACAGTCAAGAACAAGGGCATTTAAGAGGCTCTGCGGAAAAGGCATCATGCTGGCTGTGGAATAACCGCAATGGGGTATGGAACTCTGGACAGTAATTTGTTTTAAACATAGGGGTTACTTTCACAATTGCTTCCAGCTTGCAGAAAATAGGAGTGAATTTGACTGCTACAACCAAGATGGAGTGGGTTCAATTCTCTGCACTAGACAACAGGAGGCTGACACTTGGGAGTCATGACCTAAGTGAGCCCCCTCCCCTTAGAGTGTAAAGGAGATTAAGGGGCCGAAACACTTGATCGACGGAGGAACCACTTTTGATCATCAGATTGCCTCCTGTTGTATCGCTCTGTAAAGAGTTTACAATCATAAATACATGGTCAGACCATTGACAATCGGGAAAAGACCGATGGACTTCTGGAAAGACAGATGACACTGGGAAAGACTAGGAACTGGCTGACCGGGTTGGCACCCCCTAAGCTGTAAACAATTGCTATAAGACCCACTAATGATAGATGCCCCCAGGATTCACCGAAAAAGGGGGGGGGGGGTGGAATAATGAATCCACAGGGGACTTATTGGAATCGACCAGACCAGTTACACAAGTTCTGACCAATGGCTGGAATTTCCATGTGCCTGTGGTAGGAAATTCTCTACTCAGAGAGGCATGAAAATCCAAAGAACGAAAAAGGGGTGTGGGAGCTCATCATGATAGATCAACAGCGCCCTGTTACGACGGGTAAGACGTTAGAAGACCGCAGCCAGGAGTCAATCCACAGCACAGAGAATATTCGAGTTGATCTGCCTGATGATGATCTCACACACTTCTTGGACGAGAAAAGAGATGCAATCAAGTATCCACCTGCCAGTGCAAAAGGGTTTTGGGAACAGCTGGACGAAGCCTTGGCAAAAGAGTAGGATAGCAACCTGAAGCAAAACTGGAAATCTTTGGCGACATAATATATCTTCACTGTCGCAGAGTGTTTGGAGTCAGGGAGGCAATGGAAAGTGATCCACCACAAAAAAAATAGAAGACAAATCAGAATAGAAGAGATGAGGGAACAGAAGAAGCATACCCGAAAACAGTTCAGGAACGCAGTGAACACAGAGAAGGAAGGATTACGACAGGTTTGGGTAGCACTTGAAAGGCCAACATAATGCTCTTTGTAGAGCAGAAAGGTTGTGCAGGTAAAGAAGGAAAACACAGAGGAATAGGGAGAGATTCTTCAGGGAGCCCTTCAAGTTTGCCAAAGAACTGTTTGAACAGCCATGGTCGGGAACACTAAACATCGGGAAAGAAGATCTGGAAGACCACTTTATAATGATCTATTCAGATGGTCACAAAGATGAGCCGCAAATTTGGACTGTTCTGCTTGGGTCTGCATGGGTTGGGTTTTGAGGTCATGACGTATTGTCTGGTTGGGGACCATGTCTCTTCTTGTTCTTCAACCACTTTCCTCAGATACCTCATTTCTGAGGTTTGGAGCTGACTTTTGAGAATTGTAGTCATTGCTCTAAGACACAAGAGGTGTTTCTTTATGTTCCTTTGGTGGCATATCATAGTGATACGAATTTGACAGACATTCTAGTTCACAGCCGGTTGATGATTACTACCCCTACACATATTGGTACTAGGGTATGTCATCACCATTGGTGTCGGGCTTGCCCTTTTGTATTCCAAACGCAAGCTGTTTCATTTCTGAAAGGCACCTTTGTTATTAGAGAGACTTTTACTTGTGAATCCAGGACTATCATCTATGGTGTTGTTTTTAAAAGGTGTGACATTACTTATATTGAGGCGTTTATCTGATAGATTTTGAGCAAATGTTACGGACATTTCTTATAGATTATTAAACCAGTAGCGGTAAACTTTAATGGTCCTGGTCTTTCTGGGACTTCTGATATTCAAGTCACTGCTATCCGGTCAAGCCATGCTGGTGATAAAACCAGTTTTTCTATGGAGCACCACCTGAGTTTTTGAAATGGGTTGTCTTATTTTTGTACTGGTTAAAGTTTTGCTAGCCTTGCCATTGTTCTGATTTTTCTTGCTAGTATTTCTATTATGGATCTTTCGTCATCTATGATTGCCCCTAGTTATTCAATCTGTGACACAGTTTTACACTGATGCCTGTTTATCATAATAATTGATTGTATTCCCTGTGGTTTGGACTTTATCCGACAGAGCCTTGTGACTTCAAGGTCACTGAATCCAGTCTGCACCATAAGGATTTGGGGTTAGCTTGTGTGACCATGAGACATCGGCAGCCTGCTAATTTTCATTTTTCAACACAGGTGAACTATCCGATCCGCTGCTGGCTGCAGTGCCAGGCATAGTCACACCCTGCAAACCAGCTTCCCATTTATGTTACAAATCATCATAATATTTGATTCCTAAGTGTTAGTACTCAATCTGCAGTCACAGATAATGTTATTTAATTGTACTACCAGTTTTAAAAGTGGCCTCATGAACAACAAAAAAATAAAAGTATAAGAAGAAAGAGAAAAATAGATGATTTAAGATTAGCATTTTTAGTTTTGTGTTACCGGTACATAAGACATATTAAAAAACCTGTATTATAATTTAGACTTATTAAAAAAACCCAGTATTATAATTTAGATTGATGCAAAAAACACTTGTATTATAATTTAGATTGATGCAAAAAAACACTTGTATTATAATTTAGATTGATGCAAAAAAACACTTGTATTATAATTTAGATTGATGCAAAAAACACTTGTATTATAATTTAGATTGATGCAAAAAAACACTTGTATTATAATTTAGATTGATGCAAAAAACACTTGTATTATAATTTAGATTGATGCAAAAAACACTTGTATTATAATTTAGATTGATGCAAAAAACACTTGTATTATAATTTAGATTGATGCAAAAAAACACTTGTATTATAATTTAGATTGATGCAAAAAAACACTTGTATTATAATTTAGATTGATGCAAAAAAACACTTGTATTATAATTTAGATTGATGCAAAAAAACACTTGTATTATAATTTAGATTGATGCAAAATTTAGAATGCACTTGTATTATAATTTAGATTGATGCAAAAAACACTTGTATTATAATTTAGATTGATGCAAAAAAACACTTGTATTATAATTTAGATTGATGCAAAAAAAACACTTGTATTATAATTTAGATTGATGCAAAAAAAACACTTGTATTATAATTTAGATTGATGCAAAAAAAACACTTGTATTATAATTTAGATTGATGCAAAAAACACTTGTATTATAATTTAGATTGATGCAAAAAAACACTTGTATTATAATTTAGATTGATGCAAAAAACACTTGTATTATAATTTAGATTGATGCAAAAAAACACTTGTATTATAATTTAGATTGATGCAAAAAAACACTTGTATTATAATTTAGATTGATGCAAAAAAACACTTGTATTATAATTTAGATTGATGCAAAAAACACTTGTATTATAATTTAATTGATGCAAAAAAAACAGATTGATGCAAAAAAACACTTGTATTATAATTTAGATTGATGCAAAAAAAACACTTGTATTATAATTTAGATTGATGCAAAAAACACTTGTATTATAATTTATGAACCATCAGGTCCAGTGCATCCACTCCTGTTAGCATTGTCAGTTCGATCGATGGGAGCTTACTGGACGATCTTAGTTCCTTGACAGAGAGCACTACCAGTATTCCCCGTTCTTCCAGCTGGGGCAGTCTTAAGACAGGAATGCCTAAGAAAAAGAAAAAACCTTCAGGTTTGAATGACAGTTTTGACCATGGCAGCATGCTCAGGTCTCTAAAGGTTTGCATAAATAATTTTCAAAAATGTAATGTGAAGAGTAATGTTTATGTAACATGCATGTAGTCCAGTGTTGCTGTCTTATGTTTATGTAACATGCATGTAGTCCAGTGTTGCGGTCTTGGGATTTCTGAAGAGACAAAAAGAGAATTGAACTACTGCTTCTTCAAGCATGTCGTAAGAATCGACTGATGGGAAGTAGTGCATTGGCTACCAACTTCATTATATAAGACGAATTGCTACAGAAACCACAATTATGAGAGCATATAAAGTTCTTTGTTGCAGACTTTGGGTGGCTGAGGGTAAGGAAACAAAGAGAAAATAAAAGCACATTTTCCATGGGCATGTCATAGGAGGGCAGTGTCACAGAGTGTTTTGAGGGTGTTTTGCATATATGAATGTTCCCATGCTTCAGCGGGAGTTTATTAGTCATTTGAGTTTTTGTGAATTGGGTATGCTTGAGTTGTAATATTTTAGTTGCAAGCAATGTTATGAGCATTGCTTAAGACAAGCTGTTAGCTGTAGTTGTGCGTGAATGAAGCTCAGTGGAGTGTGGAAGGTTTTCACGTGTTTGGTGAATACGAATGAAAGGGGTCAGTCAGAGAGATGTGTGTTGGGTGAGGAGAGAGTTGAGTCAGTAGAGAGTAGACAGTAGACAGCGAAGAGAAGAGAAGGGCGGATGTCTATAGTAGTGCGCGAGTAGAGGGTCAGAGTTGTGCAGTGGATTTATGAATTATCCTATTTTGTAGATATTCTGAGAATCAGTGATTGTAGAATACTCGGGATTTGTTATGTCTCCAATGATTGTAATGGCCCTGCGCCCATTGTAACTTATTTGTGATATAATATATTCACGGAGATTTATATGGTTGTTGGAGTTGGTGTAGTACTCCTTAGACAGTGGGCTAGACGAGCAGTGTATGAGTGTTGTCTGATCTTCTACATCCACCCACACACACCCTACTCGTCACAGTCAGTATTGTGAAATTGTGCATGAGGCTGACAACTTCAGCTTGTTAAAGAAATGGCGCTATACAGGAAAGACAACTGCAAGTCATAGAAAGTGCTTTGGTGCACATGACATATATGAACTGGACACGTACTTTCAATATTTTACTTGGTTAATATGTGCACATCACACATATTTACTGTATTTTACTTGATTAATATATGCACATGACATGCACTTCCTATATTTTATTTGGTTAATATATGCCCATGACATGTACTTCTGATATTTTACTTGATTAATATATGTACATGACAGCACTTCCTTATTTTACTTGGTTAACTCTTAGTATCCGGCTGGCCTTCTCAGGAGGCCGATGGACTTTCGCCATTTTACGGCTGGCCTTCTAGAGCGGCCGTAGTCAGTTTAGACTGTTTCCGTGTCAATAGTCAAAGATTTAACATTATTTACATACTTTTCTTCCCAAAAAGAGTTCTAATGCCATTTCCAGAGCACATCGTGTTTGAAAACTGAAAATCGTGTTAAATATTGATCAATTTTGATTACATTTAGTACGGTTCATTACTCCCAAAAAAATTTTTTTTTTCTGTCTGAGAATGGCTTCGTGTTCAAATGGTCGTTCGAAAAGATTATCAGCTGAACACGCATCACAGCTTATTAAATCATGGATTGATAATGACAGCGATGAATCTTCGAGTAGCCAGCCTACTGATAGTTCAGATGACGCTGAATTTAGCGAAACATTAGCAGATTATGAGGACAAGGGGGCGTGTCCTTTGGTTGGACCTAGTTATAGAACTGGTAGGGGATTGCTAAAAAGGAAAGGTAAATGCCATAAAAACGAACGAGAAGATAGATCTAGATCACAGCTGAGATCGGTAATCACTGAATCTGGTAGGCCTAATGCAGAGCTTCAGAACAACATTACTGAACAGGAGGTTGAATGGAATGAAGTTGATAAGGGTTCAACTCAGAATGCATTTCGCTTTGTTCCACCTCAGGGTAGGACTCCTGGTGTGAATCCAGATATTGTCCCCGAAGACTCACCAGCACTTTTTTGCCTCAAAGCCCTTTTTACAGAGGAAATATTGGAACAACTTGTTGTGTCTGTCAATGATTATGCTGATCACCTCTGTCAGTCAAAAGCAGCAACAGCGAGCACTGGGTCTGTTTATTGCAACTGGCATCCAATAACACTTCATGAACTTTACAGGTTTTTTTCTGTTATCATAGCCATGGGCATTGTCAAAAAACCAAAAATGAGTGATTACTGGTCTCAGGAGCCTTATATACAGACTCCTTGGTTCAGGCAGATATTTACAAGGGACAGGTTTCAAGCATTGTATCACACAATGTTCCATGTAAGTGATGTTGACGCGCAGGGAAAAGCAAAAATCGAGCCGTTTCTGCAGAAACTCCTAACACGATTTCAGGAGGCATTTTATCCCTACAAAGAGCTGTCTTTAGATGAAATGGTGATAGGGTGGAAAGGCAGGTGGGCACATAAAATGTTCAATGCCTCAAAGCCTAAGAAATATCATGTCAAGACCTTCGGCCTTTGTGACAGTAGTACTGGTTACGTTGTCAATTTATTGATTTACTTCGGTGCCAATACATCATACAGTCCTGAGCTAGATGTAAAGAGCCAACAAGCCATCAAAGTCTTTGATACACTGCTAAAACCTTGTGGAAAAGGCCATCATATTTATGCAGATCGTTACTATACAAGTTTTGCATTGCTGCAATATCTTACTGACAACAATCAGTATTTTACTGGAACTGTAAATATAAATCGTAAAAATTTTCCAGAGGCGTTGAAGACTACACAACTGATGCATCTCCAGATGAAATGGTTTCTCGATCTAGAAAGTAAATTTCTTTGTGTAATGTTTAGAGATAAAAAGGCAAAAAAGTCATGCATTCTAGTGTCAAGTTCTGCAACTGTGGAAACCAAAGAAATCACAAATCGTTTCGGCGAAAGAAAGCACAAACCCGCTATGATTGATGACTACAACCAACGAATGAATGGATGTGACAAGGTTGACCAGTGTGTAACAACCTATGGAACATTCAACAGAAGAACCAGAAAGTGGTGGAAGAAAATATTCTTTTGGATTTTTGAAGTTTCCCAGTTGAATGCTTTTGTGTTGTTTGCACTCAGCAGATCAGATAATTCAAAGAAGCTGACCCTACTGCAGTTCAAGAATGAGTTAATTACAGAACTTAGTTGTATTGCTTCTGATATTATCCAGAATATCCCACACAGAGTACCTCATGCAAATCAACACAACAGTCCGTTGAACCGTCTGTGTGGAACCAGACACATTGTAAAAAAATCTACATTTCTGCGCAGGTGCGTCATTTGTAGCACCCCTCAAGTTAGAGTGAGAACATATTTTTATTGTGATGGGTGCACAGATCATCCACACCTTCACCCAAATGACTGCTTTGCCAAATACCATGAGGCAAAGTAGTTTAATTTTAAGAATGAAGGGAAAATTTACATTGTATATAGTAAACTTTCAGATTTGGAGTGCATCTTCAAAATGTGCCAACAAAGTTTCAATTGTAATAAAAATAGTATTTATAAAAAGGAGGAGCAGCTGAAACTTTTCTACATTGTGTGAGTGTACTTTCAAATGGAAGTAGTTTTAGGAGTTTCTGGCTTCAAATTGGATTATTTTTGTGGGTAAGTACAACTCTTTTTCAAATTTTTTAATATTTAAACTTTCCTGCACTCTGTACTGTATAGGCATGTTGTATGTTTAAAATCATTCAACATTTCAGTTAGGTGCATGTCAAAAGGCTTTCTTTTCTCCACATTGTAATACATAACATTTTATGTTATCATTATAAATAAATTATTTAATGCAAATTCAGTAACGGTAGTCAAGTCTAAATATAGGCTAAAATATTTTTGCGCTGTGTCTGAATATACCAAAAAAGTTCAGATTGTTATAAAAACTTTATTTGTGCTCAAAAACAACTGCAACTTTCCTACATTATGTGAAAATGGCTGTAGTTTAAAATAAAAGTAGTTTTATAGATTGAAGTTTACCAGAATTAATTACACATAGTGATAAGTACAAATTGTTTTTCATTTTTTTACATTAAAAAGTTTTTTTTCATTCATTAATCTATATATAATCTACTGAACCGATCAGTTAGGTGCATGTCAAAGGAGTTTCATTTCTCTACATTTTGATATATAACACTTGATGTTATCATTATAAATAAAGTATTTAATGCAAAATCAGTACTGGTAGTCATGTATGTAAATATATGATTAAAATATTTGTGCGCTTTGTCTAAATTACCAAAAAATTTCAAATTGTTATAAAAACTTTATTTGTGCTCAGAAACAACTGCAACTTTACTACATTATGTGCAAATGGATGCAGTTTAAAATAAAAGTAGTTTTATGGGTTGAAGTTTACCAGAATTAATTAACCATAGTGATAAGTACAAATTGTTTTTCATTTTTTTTACATAAAAAAGTTTTTTTTCATTCATTAATCTATATGTTGCATGCATGTTTAAAACCACTGAACCATTCAATTAGGTGCATGTCAAAGGAGTTTCATTTCTCTACATTCTGATATATAACACTTGATGTTATCATTATAAATAAAGTATTTAATGCAAAATCAGTACTGGTAGTCATGTCTGTTAATATAGGATTAAAATATTTGTGCGCTTTGTCTAAATTACCAAACAATTTCATATTGTTATAAAAACTTTTTTTGTGCTCAGAAACAACTGCAACTTTACTACATTATGTGCAAATGGATGTAGTTTAAAATAAAAGTAGTTTTATGGGTGTAAGTCTACCAGATTTAATTACACATAGTGATAAGTGCAAATTGTTTTTCATTTTTTTAAATTAAACAGTTTTTTTTCATTCCTTAATCTATATGTTGCATGCATGTTTAAAACCACTGAACCATTCAGTTAGGTGCATGTCAAAGAAGTTTCATTTCTCTACATTTTGATATATAACACTTGATGTTATCATTATAAGTAAAGTATTTAATGCAAAATCAGTAATGGTAGTCATGTCTGTAAATTTAGAATTAAAATATTTGTGCGCTTTTTCTAAATATACCACAAAATTTCAAATTGTTATAAAAACTTTATTTGTGCTCAGAAACGACTGCAACTTTCCTACATTATGTGCAAATGGATGTAGTTTAAAATAAAAGTAGCTTTAGGAGTTGAAGTTTACCAGAATTAATTACACATGTTGATAAGTACAATTTGATTTTAAATTTAAAAAAGTTTAAAAATTTTCTGCACTCATTACTGTATATGGTGAATGCATGTTTAAAACAACTGAACAATTTAGTTAAGTGCGTGATATAGGAGTTTCATTTCTTCACATTTTGATATATAACACTTTATGCTATCTTTATAAATAAATTTTTTAATGCAAAATCTGTAAATGTAGTCATGTCTAAAAATGTACTCTCTGAAATTAGCTCGTAAAAACGTGGTTTTTGAGCTCGTATACTAAGAGTTAATATATGCACATGACATGTACTTCCTATCCTTCACTTGGTTAATGTATGCCCTTGACATGTACTTCCTATATTTTACTTGGTTATATATGCCCTTGAGACGTACTTCCTATATTTTACTTGGTTGATATTGTCGCATGATTTGTATACACATGCTTAGTTAATGAATGAAAAAAAAAAACACTAGGCTTGTTGTGGTATGAAAAGACGGTGGAATGAGGTCATCCAATCAAAACGATGATCGATAATGCTATGGCATTTTTGAACATGGCGACAGCAGTGTACGAAGTTCTGGACGGATTTATATTTGGTATAGGCACATGCATTATCGAAACTGGATAGAAGTTAGTTTGTTTTTCAAAGGAAAAAGCCAGGAATATGCAATTCAAAGGAACAGTGGATGGAAGAATTATATGTGGAGAAAATTGATTTTGACTGAGCTAGCACATCAAAAACTACCAAGTCGATCAACTTTAAAATTCTGTAAATATTATGTATCTTAACCAATTTCAACCAAATGTATATGGAAAGGAAGCTCACAGTCAGGGAATTGAAAGACATTATATCAGAAGGTTAGGCATAGATGTGTGTAGTTGTAGGGAGTAAAGGTTTGGATGGTAAATTACACAGATTCACTCGGAACTACAAAAACCAAGGAAGTTGATACTAACCAATCGACCTTGTTCTCCTATACGTACGCGGCTAACCTATAAAAAGAGGCAGTGCTGTATTAAAACCGCATACTAACCCAAAACAGGCCAGAGAGATAGACAAAAGAAGAGAGCTGCTAAGGCTAATACTTTACTGTATGCTTGCCATGCAGATTTACTTCACCAATCCAAGTCTAATCTGTGCTTAACATCTATCCTAGAGGGTATGTAGAATTACTGTATATATTTGTGAACTTAATATCACTGTTTATTTCAGGATTTTAGTTAATTTATCTACATCGTTAGGATATGAATGTACCATGCAGAATGTTTGTATTTACTGGTATGATTGCTGAAGATGGAAACCGACAATATAACCAACAGTGACTCAGCAGAGTCCTATCAACAGTCCTTGTCAGGATTAATATAACCTGCTATAAAGTACAGCACTTTTCAGAGCTGACTTGGCATTCCATATGTGAAAGGAAACTGTAGCATCATACATCAGTGAAACATGTATTTTGTTTAGTCATGCATTACATCATTTGAGAAAATGTTCTGCAGTTAGACACCTGTCTTGTCTTGCTATTGCTAAATCATACTGAGCCATGTATCATTCACCTACATGCAAACATCTGAGACACACTCATATCATACACACTAGGATGGTTGGGTTCCATAAACACGGACTAGCCACATGTCTATCATTGTTCACAGGATCATATGAGTCATCATCTACCTGAGATCTAGAGTTCAGGTCAATCCAAGCTGCTTGGAACCTCACAGGAGCCTATCGATTGTTATCTGTACTTCAACCTTAGTCCCCCTCAGTGTTGGGTGGGCTAATGCAAAGATCTTCAGAATACAGTGTTGTGTGTCATTCTAACAAGAACAGATCTTACTCTAAAGATAAGTATATAATAGGACCAATTCCTGCAGCGTATGTGAGCCATCAAAGTCGATGATGAAAATTACTGACTTTTAGCATAGCCAGAGACTAGTGATAACAGCACAGCTGATAAACTTTTATTTCTATACATGTGGAAGATCCAGAAGGACTTTCTATTTTAAGTTAATTACTTAAATTATAAATTCACCATCATCCAAATTTTGTAATATATTTATCAATTGATTTCCATCTTCCAACATTCAGAATTCAGCACAAGAAAAAGATAGATGTACATAATAAATTCAGAAATTGTACTCAGCTGACTTATTAATTTTATAATTGTTGAAGTTGAGTTGTTCTGATTTATTAATCATCACAGATAGTTACAAAGCAAGGTGGCAAGGTATGATCTGACTTTACTCCAAATACTTTCTGAAGCAGATACATTCACAGCCGTGACTATCTTGTGATACCAGTGTTTCTCTCCAACACTGGGACTTCACTATTTTCATCCAGAATTCTATTTGTTTTCTTCAGTACTACTACTGACACTACACACTTAAAAGCCTTTTGCTACAAATATATGCCCTTGACATGTACTTCCTATATTTTACTTGGTTATATATGCCCTTGACACGTACTTCCTATATTTTACTTGGTTAATATATGCCCTTGACAGGAACTTCCTATCTTCCACTTGGTTAATATATGCCCTTGATGTGTACTTCCTATATTTTACTTGGTTAATATATGCCCTTGAGACGTACTTCCTATATTTTACTTGGTTAATATATGCCCTTGACACGTACTTCCTATATTTTACTTGGTTAATATATGCACATGACATGTACTTCCTATGTATGCATATGACATGTAATACATATATTTTGTTATGTTAATATATATGCATGACATGTACGTCATATATTTTACTTGCAGGAGGAAATAGAAGAGGATATGCAAGAAGATAATGAAAAAGACAAGCTGGCTAGAATCAAGTCAGCACAGTCTAGAAAAAGTTCTGGTAACGTCAATTCATCAACAAGATCTAAGAGCAGAAATGCACTTACTTCCTCTGGTATTGGCCAGGAAGTGAGGGACAGAGCTGAAATAGACAGGAAGCTGGTTGAGGGTGGGTTTAATGAGAAGAACTTGACTCTCAGTTCATCACAGCAGTCATTGAGGCTCCTGCCACCCCTGCAAATGACGAAAACCAGTTTTTCTGAGAGTGAGAAAAAGAATTTGATGGGAACCTCAGATAGAAAAGAAGTTGATGTGGTGGACACTAAGGGCTGCTGTACATTCTTTAGATGCTGTGGAAGACAGAAAAATCAGGTACAAATAAAAAAATTAAAATTTCGTGTTTCAGAGCTACCAGTGGTTTTAAAATTCAGGAACTCCTTTAGCTCTATAAACTCTTATGGGCAAAAACGAAAATTAACAGAATTGGTCTTTCACAATTTATTGGCATCACTGTCTAACTTCTTTCCCCCCCCCCCCCCCCCCCCAAGGAACACGCAGATGCATTATGTTTTGTGTACTAAGCAATTAGTTTCTCTGAAACTTCCAGTTAGGACTCTGCTCTTGTGCTTGTGAAGGCAAAGGCAACAAGGAAGTGTTTCAGTCACCTCCACCTCATAGATCTGAGACTTAATAGAGTGAAGTCTCAAACACTTCACATCCCTACAGCAGCATCTGCAATGGCACCACCGTTACCATTTACTTCCAGTTTTTCCTAAATGTACTCGTGTATATATATATATAAAAGAATGGGCAGGGCACGATTTTTCCACACTTGTACGCATTGCTGAGGATAGAGAGCAGTGGAGGACCCTGTCTGCTGATGCTTCCACCATGAAACCCCTACGACCCATGACGGGTTACGAGTTGAGATGAGATGATGATATATATATATATATATATATATATATATATATATATATATATAATATATATATATATATATAATATATATATATATATATATATATATATATATATATATATATATATATATATATACGAGTATGAATAATATTAAATGAGTCAAAATATGTATTTTTATTTCTCTAAAGTCTTCATAATTTTCCCGTTTAAAAATTCTGAGTTTACAATAAAATAACTTAGCTAAATAGAAAAGTATGTAGACTACACTTTCCTCTCATGAGTTTGTTACTTCAGTACATGAATTATGTACAGTTTAGAAATGTCAGTATCATATGAACCTTAGCCTCTGTACTTCCAGTGGGGTGGTGTGGGGGAGAATACAAAGAAAGAATAGGACTAATAACACTGGCTAACAAAAAAAAAATTTTTTTTTCTTTCTCTAACATTTCTATGTTTTTCTGGTCAATTTTAATGCGCTGTTTTTAAATCTGCAAACCGTTTTTCTCTATCAGGTCGGGATCTCTAGAAATATGCAATTGAAGGTTTTTAACAACGCATACAGTATTACAACATCATTCGTACAAGAAGTATAACAGTTATGTAGGCTTGAATTTCTTTGCAGTCGACTTTCGTCGGTGAATGGCATGTGGTACATCGCGATGAAGCATCCAACAATAATCGGCAAGCATGGTCACACTCCACCATCCTTGATAACGTGACTCCATTACGGCGATATCTTGATGGAATCGTTCTCCATGTTCATCGCTGACTTCGCCAAGGTTGTCAGGGAAAAAGTCATGATGCGAATCGAGCAAATGGATTTTGAGGGACATGTTACAGCCCATAATTCTGTATGCATCTATGCACTGCTTAACAATATGCACATAGTCGACAGATTTGTGATTTCCCAGAAAGTTATCGACGATCGATTTGAATGCCATCCATGCGCGAAGTTCACTACCATGTAACAAGTTCTCGAATTGTTTGTCTGCAATAACTTTCCTAATCTGAGGTCCTACAAAGATACCTTCCCTTATCTTTGCATCGCTAACTTGCGGAAACTTTTCTCGAAGATAAGTGAAAGCTTTGCTCGTTTTATCTAACGCTTTTACAAAATTCTTCATGAGCCACAACTTTTATGTATCGGTGGTAAAATGATGCTGTCTTTGTTAACTAATGGCTCGTGTATTACATTTTTATGCCCGAGCTGCATACGATCCCTGACAGGCCACATCTTTCTTGCAAAATGTTCCTGTCTGTTGCGGCTGTCCCATTCACATAGGAAGCAACAAAATTTAGTATACCCAGTTTGCATGCCCGTGAGAATTGCAATGACCTTTAGGTATCCACAAATCCGCCATTGGTAGTCATTGTACTTTATTTTTGCCAAATGTATAGCCATATTGTCATAAGTTTCTTTCATATGAACAGAGTAGGTGACTGTAATTGATGAAAATAAATTTCCGTTATGCAATAACACGGCTTTTAGACTAGTCTTGGAAGAGTCGATGAAAAGTCGCCATTCGTTGACTATGTGCTCATGACCGAGGTGCACCATTAGACCGATTACATCTTTGCAATAGCAAATGTCATCATCCATCTCAAAGTATTGAACAAGTTCTCTGTGTCTATGACGAAATTTAGATATCGGAGTATTGGGCGCTAAAAGATTCCATTCTTTGAGTCGCGAACCGAGTAATTCCGCTTGTCCTTTGGTAAGAGCGAGATCACGTATTAGATCTGAAAGTTCTGAATGGTCATTTAAGTGAACACCATCATTCACCGGTATATAATCCGAGTCAGAATTAGTTTCTAAAGCAGGTAAACTATCAATTTCTGATGGTTCATTCACGTCCAACGGATATTGTTCTGGTGGAACTGGGGTCGGACACGTGATTGGATCATGAGGCACTGGTTTCGAAACCGATTCAATATTTGGATAAACCACAGACTTTCTAGTTTTAAAAGTGAAACCATGGATATTTGTCAAGCAGAAGTAACAATCAGTAGCGTGATTTGTCGGTTCACGCCATATTACTGGCACTCCAAAAGGCATCGACTTATGCTTCGGCGATTTTCGTAACCAACCTGCCAATGTATTTGCACAAGTCGAACAAACTGCATTTGGCTTCCAAGATTTATTAGCATCATCAACTTTCGAATCGAAATAAAGTTCATATGCTTTCTTTAGTAA
Source organism: Oreohelix idahoensis (assembly GCA_024509875.1). NCBI lineage: Eukaryota > Metazoa > Mollusca > Gastropoda > Stylommatophora > Oreohelicidae > Oreohelix > Oreohelix idahoensis. Next base: position 59,562 of record JAMPIV010023088.1, read on the forward strand.
TGGTGTAAAGTTTTTCTGGTGAACACGATCGGTAAAATATCCGCACACGTAACAGAACAGATCAGCCGAATTTCTACAACTTCTAGAAGCCATATTTTGCTCAGAATTATTTCAAAATACAGTAACTATTTGAAAAATAGCGTAACATATGTCATGCATCTTTTAGCAGTATAAAAAAGTAGAATTATTTTGCATTTTATTAATTTTTAATAAGTTATATAGTAAAAATGAAACGGAGCAAATAACGGTTTCCCAAAAATATATTTATTCACAAATATCTTAAGAACCCGATGTGATAGAGATAAAGGATTTCAGATTTGAAATTAGCGCAAGAAACTGACCTAAGAACAATTATTCTTATATAAGAAAGAAAAATGTTGTTTGTCAGTGTAATCCTTCAGACGTGTTGTAACAAGTGTTGTAACAAGTGTTGTAACAAGAAAATGTGCTTGGAGCTGGATACCTCATCACATACAATATATTGGTACAGAAACCATCACTGTAAGAGCACATGTGTGCTGTGATACAGGCTTCTTGTTAGGGGACCAATTATATGCTGTGATACAAGCTTCTCGTTAGGGGACCAATTGTATGCTGTGATACAGGCTTTTCATTAAGGGACCAATTGTATGCTGTGACACAGGCTTCTCGTTAGGGGACCAGTTGTATGCTGTGATGCAGGCTTCTCGTTAGGGGACCAATCATATGCTGTGATACAGGCTTCTCGTTAGGGGACCAATTGTATGCTGTGATACAGGCTTCTCGTTAGGGGACCAATTGTATGCTGTGATACAGGCTTCTCATTAGGGGACCAATTGTATGCTGTGATACAGGCTTCTCGTTAGGGGACCAATTGTATGCTGTGATGCAGGCTTCTCGTTAGGGGACCAATCATATGCTGTGATATAGGCTTCTCGTTAGGGGACCAATTGTATGCTGTGATACAGGCTTCTCGTTAGGGGACCAATTGCATGCTGTGATACAGGCTTCTCATTAGGGGACCAATTGCAGTGGTAGCTACTTGCTCCATAATGAGCGAAAAGGGAAATGATGATAATGAGGAATATGTGTAGGACATGATAGACTGTTTGTTCTGTTCAGGAAGCTTGTCACAAACGCTGTTTGTTCTGTTCAGGAAGCTTGTCACAAACACTGTTTGTTCTGTTCAGGAAGCTTGTCACAAACACTGTTTGTTCTGTTCAGGAAGCTTGTCACAAACACTGTTTGTTCTATTCAGGAAGCATAGCTTGTAACAAAAGTGTATAAAGATATGTGAACTTGCTAAAACAGGTCGCTCCAGTATACAAAAACACTGCCAGCAAGTTAGAGCCACTGAACCAGACAAACAAGGTCAATGGACTTCCTGATATCCGCTCAGACTTTTATGGTGGAAGTCAGCTATCAAAACATAATGGTGGTCTTGGAAGCAGGACTTCATTAATCAAGGGGTCGAGGAATGGTACACCACTGTTGGATGCTGAAGGCAATATGTGAGTGTTGATTTATTTATGTTTTCCAAAGAGCCACTTTTGGTGGCTGTAATTTTACAATCAGGATTAAAATGTTGAATAATTTTTGTTAGCGGCTAACAGAAAACTTGAGATGGCTGTCTTAGGGGATGGGGGGAGGGGATGGGGGAGGGCATGGGAGCTATTTAACTAACAACAATAAAACTTGTGCTTAACAAAGCATTTGATAGTGTAATGCTATTAGTTGCCATGGAAACTATGTTTAATACTATGTTTCAATTCACTAAGGCTTTTTTAATTTTTTGAGTTATTTATGCATTACCATTCCCCATCCATATAATAGATCACAAGCCTGCTCTCTGGCAGCCATGGATCACACCCTTCGCTAGCGATACTTCCGCTGCATAGCCTTTGACCTTTACTAGCGACAACCAAATTAGTTCGGCTTAGAAATGCAAAGATATCCATATATAAGACAGACTCTCTACCCCCCCATCCCTACCCCCCCCCCCCCCCATTAAAGAGCATAGGCCTTCAACAAAGACATGCCAGGGTCCTCCTGTCCTGTGCCATTAACTCAAGGTCTTTCCATGTCTTCTTCAACCTTTTTATTTCCTTCTCCAGTATTCTTCTCCGTGTGTTTTTCGGTCTACTTCTGCTTCTCTTGCCTTGCCGATTCCAGAACAATAACTGCGTGGTAATGCTATAAAACAAATGTCTTCACTGTGTGTCCTATCTATCTCCATCATGTGTGTCCTATCTATCTCCATCATCTTTTTATCTCGTGTTCCACTGGAACAGGATGTACCTGAATTGAAATGCTCATAAATTTATTTGAAAACTTTGTTCACAATCAACTGTTAATAACTTAGTAGATCCTGAACTACAGAACTTTAAAGTTAGTATCTAAAAATAATAAAACATTTTGCAAACTTTTATAAAATTATTTAAAGTAAATCAAAATTTTGAAAATATAAAAAAAATCTGATCTGACAAAAGTTTTATCATGCAGCAGAATTTATCTGTGCAAAATCTTATGTTGAGCGATGAATAAATAAGCAAATTATAAGATAATCTTACTTACTCAGCCGTTCTTCTTCTACCATGAGGTATAGAACTTTGGAAGCGAGAGCAGCATACTATCCTATCAGCTGTCTTTCTCCTGGCCTGGTTCCATTCTAGTCCTCGGTCCTTAAGAGATTGTCTAATGTTCTCCTCCCAAAGGGTTGTCCTGGAGGTCTGGATCCCTGGCTCTTAGCCTCCCATACCTGTTGTGGCAGCTGATCTTCTCCCATTCTGCAGGCATGGTCAAACCATCTTAGTTATACGATAATCAGTAACATAAAACATGATTCTGAGAAATTCATGGTTTTCTTCATAGGAAGTGCACTATTTCTCATGAAAATATGATTTTCAGAGTCAAAATACACCTTCTTCAAATGTAATCTGACAGTTGATTTTGACATATTATGATTCAAGGAATTATACATTACTGTGACATTTCACTTTCTCACCAACTCTTTCTTTGTCTGAATTTCTTAACCTCTTCACATATTCATCTATTATCTCTAGAATGGAAACTCTTTTTCTTCAGTTTTATAATGAGAAGCTTTTATTCTTCAAGTCTTCTCTCCATAAGCACTCGCAACCCCTGCAATTTCTCACATCTCAGGGCAGATAAATTACTCACCCGGTCACTGAGGACATTTCATTCAGATTACATTTCATGCCACGCATGTCCAACAATGGTACCTGGAGGTGACTCAGTCAGTTGAACTCTTATATCTCTGGCTGGACACTTGTAAATCAAAGAAAGTTAAGCGAACCTGATCTCCGAAAATGGGGCATGCCACAGGTTTCTGTTACTTTGTTCCGGGAAGATATTGCACATTTGAGGAAATGTTTGACCATCTGCTGTCTTATAGTGACAGAAAATAATATTATGAAAAAATTTTAAGACAACCTCTTTTTAACTGCCAAATGAAGCAATGCCAGATAGCTATGGATCCCGAATAGGGGTGTCTTTAAAATCCGTACTGAGTTGCTTGAGCGAGTAAATAGATCTATCCTGTTCATATTATTACATTAATAATATGCATATGTTTATCTACAGCATATTACTTCAGGATTTAGATAACCTTCTAAGTGTATTTTCATTTCAGTTGACAATTGTTATTATAATTTATACATGCTACTCAACTGTTTCTAATGTATGATTTCATTGACAGCCATAATTAATCATCTTGATAAGTGTGTTATAAATCACAAGTCAGCGGCCATCACACCTAGTGGCATTTTGTAGGGCAGCAACAAACTGTCTCCACTTTGCTTGGTCACGGGGTACACTAGCTGCCATCCCGTGACAAGGTATAGGCGTCATTACATGACATGAGAGTGTATAGAGGAGCTGTTGCAACATCATATCACAGACTTATTTTAGCCAAAATAAAGGTGATATATAGTAGCACATAGCTACAGACATTACACTTTAATTTGGTTTATGTCGAAAACAAAGAAAGGAAAGAAAAAATAAGAGATGGAACTAATGTTTTAAGTAAGATAATACATTTTAATAACATTTAAGAAACAAAAGTAAATTCAGTTTTTTACAAATTAATACTGTAAGAACATATTAAAAAAATGGTTCTGTGGTAATTGAGTGGTTAACATATCCACTTTTCTATGACGGATACCAGGGTTCATACTCAGTGAGAAAACCCAGCTGCAGCAGACCTGGCCAGTTTGTAATATAGTTAAAGTAATGTCTTCCCACATTGTGTAATGGCAAAAAGTGGACACTGCTTCACTTAACTTTACTTTTATAGAAAAGACTATGGACTATGGTTGCATAAACAAAACAGACATTCAGAAATTTGAAAAAATAAATGTAAGTAACATACAAATCTAGCAGTTGAACCAAGGAAGAGGGTCTTGGACTGTTATGTTGAATAAGACAGAAAAGTCATTTTCAGCAACAGAAATTTCAGTCATTCAAAGAACTTTGTGCATACCACAGAAGGCAATGAAATCAAATAAGGAAATTTATGTTATGCCAAAAAGAAAAAAGAAAGACAAGCAAAGTTCACTGGCCATATACTAAAACGCCCTGTGCCCTCCCGGGGGATCTCTGAAGAGACAAAGAAAGAATATGATTACCACATCCTCTGGAGTGTGCAAGGTCACTAATATGAGACTGGCAATCTCATCATGTAAAAGAAATAGTCACAGAAATCACCACTACAAGAGAACATCAAATAGTCACAGAAACCACCACTACAAGAGAACATCAAATAGTCACAGAAACCACCACTACAAGAGAACATCAAATAGTCACAGAAACCACCACTACAAGAGAACATCAAATAGTCACAGAAACGACCACTACAAGAGAACATCAAATAGTCACAGAAACCACCACTACAAGAGAACATCAAATAGTCACAGAAACCACCACTACAAGAGAACATCAAATAGTCACAGAAACGACCACTACAAGAGAACATCAAATAGTCACAGAAACCACCACTACAAGAGAACATCAAATAGTCACAGAAACCACCACTACAAGAGAACATCAAATAGTCACAGAAACCACCACTACAAGAGAACATCAAATAGTCACAGAAACCACCACTACAAGAGAACATCAAATAGTCACAGAAACCACCACTACAAGAGAACATCAAATAGTCACAGAAACCACCACTACAAGAGAACATCAAATAGTCACAGAAACCACCACTACAAGAGAACATCAAATAGTCACAGAAACCACCACTACAAGAGAACATCAAATAGTCACAGAAACCACCACTACAAGAGAACATCACATAGTCACAGAAACCACCACTACAAGAGAACATCAAATAGTCACAGAAACCACCACTACAAGAGAACATCAAATAGTCACAGAAACCACCACTACAAGAGAACATCAAATAGTCACAGAAACCACCACCACAAGAGAACATCAAAAAGTCACAGAAACCACCACTACAAGAGAACATCAAATAGTCACAGAAACCACCACCACAAGAGAACATCAAATAGTCACAGAAACCACCACCACAAGAGAACATCAAATAGTCACAGAAACCACCACCACAAGAGAACATCAAATAGTCACAGAAACCACCACCACAAGAGAACATCAAATAGTCACAGAAACCACCACCACAAGAGAACATCAAATAGTCACAGAAACCACCACTACAAGAGAACATCAAATAGTCACAGAAACCACCACTACAAGAGAACATCAAATAGTCACAGAAACCACCACTACAAGAGAACATCAAATAGTCACAGAAACCACCACTACAAAAGAACATCAAATAGTCACAGAAACCACCACTACAAGAGAACATCAAATAGTCACAGAAACCACCACTACAAGAGAACATCAAATAGTTACAGAAACCACCACCACAAGAGAACATCAAATAGTCACAGAAACCACCACTACAAGAGAACATCAAATAGTCACAGAAACCACCACTACAAGAGAACATCAAATAGTCACAGAAACCACCAGTACAAGAGAACATCAAATAGTCACAGAAACCACCACTACAAGAGAACATCAAATAGTCACAGAAACCACCACTACAAGAGAACATCAAATAGTCACAGAAACCACCACTACAAGAGAAACCACCAATAGAGAACATAGTCACAGAAACCACCACTACAAGAGAACATCAAATAGTCACAGAAACCACCACCACAAGAGAACATCAAATTGTCACAGAAACCACCACCACAAGAGAACATCAAATAGTCACAGAAATCACCGCTACAAGAGAACATCAAATAGTCACAGAAACCACCACCGCAAGAGAAGATCAGATAGTCACAGAAACCACCACTACAAGAGAACATCAAATAGTCACAGAAACCACCACTACAAGAGAACATCAAATAGTCACAGAAACCACCACCGCAAGAGAACATCAAATAGTCACAGAAACCACCACCGCAAGAGAACATCAAAAAGTCACAGAAACCACCACTACAAGAGAACATCAAATAGTCACAGAAACCACCACCACAAGAGAACATCAAATAGTCACAGAAACCACCATTACAAGAGAACATCAAATAGTCACAGAAACCACCACCACAAGAGAACATCAAATAGTCACAGAAACCACCACCACAAGAGAACATCAAATAGTCACAGAAATCACCGCTACAAGAGAACATCAAATAGTCACAGAAACCACCACCGCAAGAGAAGATCAAATAGTCACAGAAACCACCACTACAAGAGAACATCAAATAGTCACAGAAACCACCACTACAAGAGAACATCAAATAGTCACAGAAACCACCACCGCAAGAGAACATCAAATAGTCACAGAAACTACCACCGCAAGAGAACATCAAAAAGTCACAGAAACCACCACTACAAGAGAACATCAAATAGTCACAGAAACCACCACCACAAGAGAACATCAAATAGTCACAGAAACCACCACTACAAGAGAACATCAAATAGTCACAGAAACCACCACCACAAGAGAACATCAAATAGTCACAGAAACCACCACTACAAGAGAACATCAAATAGTCACAGAAACCACCACTACAAGAGAACATCAAATAGTCACAGAAACCACCACTACAAGAGAACATCAAATAGTCACAGAAACGACCACTACAAGAGAACATCAAATAGTCACAGAAACCACCACTACAAGAGAACATCAAATAGTCACAGAAACCACCACTACAAGAGAACATCAAATAGTCACAGAAACGACCACTACAAGAGAACATCAAATAGTCACAGAAACCACCACTACAAGAGAACATCAAATAGTCACAGAAACCACCACTACAAGAGAACAACAAATAGTCACAGAAACCACCACTACAAGAGAACATCAAATAGTCACAGAAACCACCACTACAAGAGAACATCAAATAGTCACAGAAACCACCACTACAAGAGAACATCAAATAGTCACAGAAACCACCACTACAAGAGAACATCAAATAGTCACAGAAACCACCACTACAAGAGAACATCAAATAGTCACAGAAAAACCAGAGAACATAAAATAGTCACAGTACAAGAGAACATCAAATAGTCACAGAAACCACCACTACAAGAGAACATCAAATAGTCACAGAAACCACCACTACAAGAGAACATCAAATAGTCACAGAAACCACCACTACAAGAGAACATCAAATAGTCACAGAAACCACCATTACAAGAGAACATCAAATAGTCACAGAAACCACCACCACAAGAGAACATCAAATTGTCACAGAAACCACCACCACAAGAGAACATCAAATAGTCACAGAAACCACCATTACAAGAGAACATCAAATAGTCACAGAAACCACCACCACAAGAGAACATCAAATAGTCACAGAAACCACCACTACAAGAGAACATCAAATAGTCACAGAAACCACCACCACAAGAGAACATCAAATAGTCACAGAAACCACCACTACAAGAGAACATCAAATAGTCACAGAAACCACCACAACAAGAGAACATCAAATAGTCACAGAAACCACCACTACAAGAGAACATCAAATAGTCACAGAAACCACCACTACAAGAGAACATCAAATAGTCACAGAAACCACCACTACAAGAGAACATCAAATAGTCACAGAAACCACCACCACAAGAGAACATCAAATAGTCACAGAAACCACCACTACAAGAGAACATCAAATAGTCACAGAAACCACCACCACAAGAGAACATCAAATAGTCACAGAAACCACCACCACAAGAGAACATCAAATAGTCACAGAAACCACCACTACAAGAGAACATCAAATAGTCACAGAAACCACCACCACAAGAGAACATCAAATAGTCACAGAAACCACCACTACAAGAGAACATCAAATAGTCACAGAAACCACCACTACAAGAGAACATCAAATAGTCACAGAAACCACCACTACAAGAGAACATCAAATAGTCACAGAAACCACCATTACAAGAGAACATCAAATAGTCACAGAAACCACCACCACAAGAGAACATCAAATTGTCACAGAAACCACCACCACAAGAGAACATCAAATAGTCACAGAAATCACCGCTACAAGAGAACATCAAATAGTCACAGAAACCACCACCGCAAGAGAAGATCAGATAGTCACAGAAACCACCACTACAAGAGAACATCAAATAGTCACAGAAACCACCACTACAAGAGAACATCAAATAGTCACAGAAACCACCACCGCAAGAGAAGATCAAATAGTCACAGAAACCACCACCGCAAGAGAACATCAAATAGTCACAGAAACCACCACTACAAGAGAACATCAAATAGTCACAGAAACCACCACCACAAGAGAACATCAAATTGTCACAGAAACCACCACCACAAGAGAACATCAAATAGTCACAGAAACCACCACTACAAGAGAACATCAAATAGTCACAGAAACCACCACCACAAGAGAACATCAAATAGTCACAGAAACCACCACTACAAGAGAACATCAAATAGTCACAGAAACCACCACTACAAGAGAACATCAAATAGTCACAGAAACCACCACCGCAAGAGATCAAATAGTCACAGAAACCACCACCGCAAAAGAACATCAAAAAGTCACAGAAACCACCACTACAAGAGAACATCAAATAGTCACAGAAACCACCACCACCACAAGAGAACATCAAATAGTCACAGAAACCACCACCACAAGAGAACATCAAATAGTCACAGAAACCACCACTACAAGAGAACATCAAATAGTCACAGAAACCACTACCACAAGAGAACATCAAATAGTCACAGAAACCACCACTACAAGAGAACATCAAATAGTCACAGAAACCACCACTACAAGAGAACATCAAATAGTCACAGAAACCACCACTACAAGAGAACCTCAAATAGTCACAGACCACCGCAAGAGAACATCAAAAAGTCACAGAAACCACCACTACAAGAGAACATCAAATAGTCACAGAAACCACCACCACAAGAGAACATCAAATAGTCACAGAAACCACCACCACAAGAGAACATCAAATAGTCACAGAAACCACCACCACAAGAGAACATCAAATTGTCACAGAAACCACCACCACAAGAGAACATCAAATAGTCACAGAAATCACCGCCACAAGAGAACATCAAATAGTCACAGAAACCACCACTACAAGAGAACATCAAATAGTCACAGAAACCACCACTACAAGAGAACATCAAATAGTCACAGAAACCACCACTACAAGAGAACATCAAATAGTCACAGAAACCACCACTACAAGAGAACATCAAATAGTCACAGAAACCACCACTACAAGAGAACATCAAATAGTCACAGAAACCACCAGTACAAGAGAACATCAAATAGTCACAGAAACCACCACTACAAGAGAACATCAAATAGTCACAGAAACCACCACTACAAGAGAACATCAAATAGTCACAGAAACCACCACCACAAGAGAACATCAAATAGTCACAGAAACCACCACCACAAGAGAACATCAAATAGTCACAGAAACCACCACCACAAGAGAACATCAAATAGTCACAGAAACCACCACTACAAGAGAACATCAAATAGTCACAGAAACCACCACTACAAGAGAACATCAAATAGTCACAGAAACCACCACTACAAGAGAACATCAAATAGTCACAGAAACCACCATTACAAGAGAACATCAAATAGTCACAGAAACCACCACCACAAGAGAACATCAAATTGTCACAGAAACCACCACCACAAGAGAACATCAAATAGTCACAGAAATCACCGCTACAAGAGAACATCAAATAGTCACAGAAACCACCACCGCAAGAGAAGATCAAATAGTCACAGAAACCACCACTACAAGAGAACATCAAATAGTCACAGAAACCACCACTACAAGAGAACATCAAATAGTCACAGAAACCACCACCGCAAGAGAAGATCAAATAGTCACAGAAACCACCACCGCAAGAGAACATCAAAAAGTCACAGAAACCACCACTACAAGAGAACATCAAATAGTCACAGAAACCACCACCACAAGAGAACATCAAATAGTCACAGAAACGACCACTACAAGAGAACATCAAATAGTCAAAGAAACCACCACTACAAGAAAACATCAAATAGTCACAGAAACCACCACTACAAGAGAACATCAAATAGTCACAGAAACCACCACCACAAGAGAACATCAAATAGTCACAGAAACCACCACTACAAGAGAACATCAAATAGTCACAGAAACCACCACTACAAGAGAACATCAAATAGTCACAGAAACCACCACTACAAGAGAACATCAATGCTTTGGTTCAAGCTTCCTGCAAACAGATCAGCTGTTATTGGTGGCTTCATGCTCCATAAGGAGCACAAAGGAAAGGGATAATAAGGATGATGGTGATAATGATGATAATAATGATGATGGTGATAATGATGATGATAATAATGATGATGGTGATAATGATGGTGATGATTATGATGGTGATGATTATGATGGTGATAATGATACTAAAATGGATTGTCTAGAAAACTTGGTCACAACAGGGAAGACTGAAGGCAAAAGAAGCAAAGAGGATGAGGGAAGATGTAAGATGGCTGGAAAAACAGCAAGGATTTTAAGAAAAGACAATTACAGTTAAAACTGATGTGACTGCTATTAAGTATGATGCATTATGATAACAAAAATACTTGTGGCAATTAGTTATAACAAACTTGAAAAGGTAAGGACGTATTCTGTTCCTTATACACAACTATTTTTAGTAATGTTTATTATGTCTAAATTTGATGTGAATAAGGTTAATATTGAATTTTTTAAATAACAAGATACTCTGTTTTCTGTCAATTTCCAGCAATGAATTCAATACCTCTTTTTCTGATCTTGGTCGCTCATCATCATTAAATGGTCTCAGTACTCTCTCAGTGGATGGAGTGATTGAAAGACGAAAATGTGTTTTTAATATTTACCTGTTGAACCTCGATTCACCGCTTCTCTTTTTTATCAGAAGTGCCTGGAACAACTATATAATTGTAAGTGTTTTATCAGCTTGATACACAATATTTGCTTGAATCATTTGCAGTAATGTCATATTGAAGCTCACTTTATGAATAAAAATAGATGGGATAATATTATAATTATTTATTACTCATATCTATAACACCAACCAAATGTTACTGGGGCCTGAACTGTAACCAACCATACATGTCATAAAAAGCAATGAAGAAGGGTTAGGCATCAGTCCAGTTACCCCATAGTGTAGAAATATTAAACCACAAAAACTTAACAAACACGATGAACAGGTCAACTAATGGGAATTATTTAATTCAGTTATCCAAGACAGAAGGAGATCCTCTGGTAAGGAGGTTCATTCCATGAGGAAGACACGGAGAAGAGACCTGGAGACAAAAGTGTCTTCCATGAGGAAGACATGGAGAAGAGACCTGGAGACAAAAGTGTCTTCCATGAGGAAGACATGGAGAAGAGACCTGGAGACAAAAGTGTCTTCCATGAGGAAGACATGGAGAAGAGACCTGGAGACAAAAGTGTCTTCCATGAGGAAGACATGGAGAAGAGACCTGGAGACAGAAGTGTCTTCCATGAGGAAGACATGGAGAAGAGACCTGGAGACAAAAGTGTCTTCCATGAGGAAGACATGGAGAAGAGACCTGGAGACAGAAGTGTCTTCCATTAGGAAGACATGGAGAAGAGACCTGGAGACAAAAGTGTCTTCCATGAGGAAGACATGGATAAGAGACCTGGAGACAGAAGTGTCTTCCATGAGGAAGACATGGAGAAGAGACCCAGAGACAAAAGTGTTTTCCATGAGGAAGACACGAGAAGAGACCTGGAGACAAAAGTGTCTTCCATGAGGAAGACATGGAGAAGAGACCTGGAGACAAAAGTGTCTTCCATGAGGAAGACATGGAGAAGAGACCTGGAGACAGAAGTGTCTTCCATGAGGAAGACATGGAGAAGAGACCTGGAGACAAAAGTGTCTTCCATGAGGAAGACATGGAGAAGAGACCTGGAGACAGAAGTGTCTTCCATGAGGAAGACATGGAGAAGAGACCTGGAGACAAAAGGGTCTTCCATGAGGAAGACATGGAGAAGAGACCTGGAGACAGAAGTGTCTTCCATGAGGAAGACATGGAGAAGAGACCTGGAGACAAAAGTGTCTTCCATGAGGAAGACATGGAGAAGAGACCTGGAGACAGAAGTGTCTTCCATGAGGAAAACATGGAGAAGAGACCTGGAGACAAAAGTGTCTTCCACGAGGAAGACATGGAGAAGAGACCTGGAGACAAAAGGGTCTTCCACGAGGAAGACATGGAGAAGAGACCTGGAGACAAATGGGTCTTCCACGAGGAAGACATGGAGAAGAGACCTGGAGACAAAAGTGTCTTCCATGAGGAAGACATGGAGAAGAGACCTGGAGGCAGAAGTGTTTTCCATGAGGAAGACATGGAGAAGAGACCTGGAGACAGAAGTGAAAATAATGAGGAAGACATGGAGAAGAGCTTGAGGTGACAGTACTGTACGTGACTGGAAGAACTTGGCATGTGTTTATTAAAGACCTATGCTCCTTGGGGAGCTAAAGGGTATTGATTGATTGACCTTGGACACGTAAAGTGGTTTCTGAAGTTCAATTATGACATTGCTGGCTGTGTTTAGGGTCTTCACAAAGCAGAATTGTTTTGTTTTGTTTCTTCCAGAGATCCACCGTAGCATTAGAACCAGAACAGTTTGAGATATCAGCAGACCCAGTGGCTTTGTCTGGCAGAAACAGGTGATAATTTCAATATCTGACAATTTATATAACATGTGAGCCACATGTTATATAAAATAGAATAGTATGGTGCTCTCTCTTACAAACCTCTACACGTCATGGTAGAAGAGGAACAACTAAGTAAGTAAGTGAGCCACAAAAATTATATGCACACTTTAGATGCTTATTCATTCATTTCCCATTTTTGCTCCCTGTGGAGCATGGAACCACCATTTCAACTGACTCATTTGCAGGAAGCCTGTGTCAAAGCATTCATGTGTGTTTGCAGCAGTGGTTGCTTTAGCAATCTGTTTTACATAATGATGTTGCCAGCTTTATGTTAGGGAGTACAAGTTCTATTCTTTCTTTTGTCTCTTGAGAGAGACACACCCCCCATCCCCTCTCCCCCGGGTCCTACACAGTTGCTCACTTTTAAACTGAGATGACATTTTATTTTTATAAGGATATATTAGTAGAATGATCTAGATGATGCACCACATAGTTTCCCAGGAGTCTTTGAGCAGATTTTAAATAAAGACTAGAATAACTGCTGCCTCAGGCGTGTCATAGAAAATGACTAATAATGAGGTTATGCACTGGATTGGCAACCTCATCACGTAAAACAATCTGCTACAGAAACCACAATGACAAGAGTGCTTGAACTGCTTCAGTGAAAGTTTCCTGCAACAGTTAACTGTAGTGATGGTCCCATGCTTTTAAAACAACAAACTTTAAGATTTGTTTTACTATAGGTCTGTATCCTTTATCACAACACCCAAATATATGTCTGTATCATTTATCACAACACCCAAATATAGGTCTGTATCCTTTATCACAACACCCAAATATAGGTCTGCATCCTTTATCACAACACCCAAATATGTCTGTATCCTTTTTCTGAACACCCAAATATAGGTTCGTATCCTTTATCTGAACACCCAAATATAGGTCTGTATCCTTTATCTGAACACCCAAATATAGGTCCGTATCCTTTATCTGAACACCCAAATATAGGTCTGTATCCTTTATCTGAACACCCAAATGGCAGATGGTGGATTTGATGTAATCTCGGACACCTCCAGACTTTCTCACCCCTTTTCACCTTGTTAACTTCAGGGCAGTTGTGAGAGACTTTACTTTGTTTGTTTTTTTTGTTTTTGTTCTGTACAGTTGTTCTTTGGTTGTTTTTTGTTGTTGTTTTTTTTCTTTTTCTTGTATGTATTAGTTTCTTTTTTATTGTTATTGTTTGTTTTTTTTAAAAGGGGGTGTCACACACAAATTGATTCACCCAATTTTGGTTTTGATTTACTATATTTGGACTGAGTGGAGGGCAGAAGAAGATCTATATTTGGATATCAGAAATCTGATTTGATTGTCTTGAATTTATTACACTATATGTCCTAATTATAACCCATCAAGGGTTGAACGGGATACTTTGTAAAAAAAGAAAAAAAACCCCAAAACTGAAATGTTCTGAAAATTGAAAGTTTCTTTGCGCAACTTTTTGAAAGTAATTTGGGCAATATTTGGAAACTGAGAAAATCAGGTTTCTGAAACACAGCTGTCCTTGAGGATTTCACATTAAAGGATACAGACCTACCTCTACACCTCACGCTAGAAGGGGAACGACTAAGTAAGTAAGTAAGGATACAGACCTGTACAAATACATAGCATGAAAAATTGAAACCTTAAGTATAAAAAATAGTTCTATAATTCTTCAGTTATTTGATTATTTCATTCATGACCTCATAGTGGAGCATGGGCCTTCAACAAATACATACCAAGCCTTGGTTGGTGATGGTGTTTGGCCAGAAAATTTGAAGAATTTTCTTTAAGCGGGTTGTGTGGAAAGAGGACAATTTTGACATTTCCTTTTCTGTTACTCTTCAGCATTCTGCACCGTACAGAAGTACAGAAATTATGCCGCTCTCATATACATTGTTTTCACTGCAGTGGAAGGATTTCTAGATGTTGTTTAGGTTGGCGAAGGCAGTTCTGGCTTTATTCATTTGGCTACTGATGTCTTTGCTTATTCCCCCATCTGTTGCTATGCTATCTAAGTATGTAAACGCGTTTGTATTTTTCAGCTTTTGGTCCGTTATTTTTATGGGTGCAGGATTTCTTACATTGAGTGTCATGACTTCTGTCTTCTCGAGAGTCATTTTTAGTCCCACCTGTTGGCTATGTTTATTCAGTCTGTGTATTTTTTCTTGGATGTGTTGATGGGAGTGTGCAAATAGTGCAATGTCATCTGCGTGTTCTAGATCCTCCAGTGTAGATAATGCTGTCCATCTTATTCCTCTAGGGGCATCCGCTGTTGTCTGGTGCATCATCCAATCTATGACAGTTAAAACAGAGTGGTTGATAAGGGGCACCCCTGTCATACTCCTGTTTTCACCTCAAAAGTTAAGTTGCTCTGCCCAACACTGCATGTCACATTAGCATAGAGGCTTTTAATGATGGAGACCATGCACATAGGTATTCCATAAGCCCTCAGTATTTTCCATAGGCTGTCCCTGTGTATGCTGTCAAATGCCTTTTCAAAGTCAACAAAATTTATATACAGCTGCCTCTGCCATTTTGAACACTCTGCCATTCTGCTCTATTATGTTCCTGAGGGTGAATATATGATCTGCACATTGTCTGTTTCTTTTGAATCCTGCTTGTTCCTTCCTCAGTTTATGGTCTGGTGCTCTTGAAATTCTTTAAATAATTATTCTGCCCAATATTTTACTGGGAACTGACAGGAGAGTAATTCCTTTCCAGTTGTTACTGTCAGTGAGGTCACCTTTCTTTGGCAGTTTAACAATTATTCCGTTGTTCCACTCCACTGGTGTTGTCTCTGTTTACCAGATTTGTGCAAATAGTGGTTCCATTAGCTCTGCTGCTAATACAGGATCTGTTTTAAATAGCTCTGCATGTAGGTTATCATAGCCTGGAGCTTTCCATTCTTCAACCCTTTGATAGCTGTAATGATTTCTTCCTTATGTGGAATATCTGTATTTCTATCTAGATCATTTTCAGCCTCTAGAATGTTCAATTGTGACTCTAGAGGTGCTTTATTTAGTGTATCTTTTAAGTGTTCTGCCCATCTTGCTTCTTGCCCCTGTTCTGTGGTGATGAGATTTCCATTCTTGTCTCTAACTAATGTAATGTTATTTGCACCCCATTTTCCACTGATCACTTTTGTTACATTGTACACCATGCTTTGTTCATTCCTCAGTGCTGCTTCTTCTGCCTGACTTGGAAGGTTATCTATGAATTTCCTTTTGTCAGCTCGAGTTTGACATTTTATCTCCTTGCTCACTTGACTGCACTGTTCATTATATATTTCCTTCAGCCCAGGGGACTTTTTTTTTTCTCATTCCAATGGTTTTCAAAGTTTCTGGTATTATCCAATCTTGTATCTTCCTTTCCTGGAATTCCAAGTAAGTTTTGCTGCTTTCTCTATATAATGTTGAAATTGTACTAAATTTCTTGTCAAAATCTTGAACTGCTGTCTCTTCCTGGCTCTGAGCAGTTTGATAATGTTTCTTTACATCAGATACAAATGCTTTTCTTGTGAGGGAATCCTTCAATTTACTGATGTCAAATCTTTTCTGTTCTGTTATTTTTGGCCCAGTAGTGCTGATCTTCATCTTTATTCTTGCTAGTACTAGGTGGTAATCACTTCCCACATCTGCACCTCTTCTTACTTTGACATCTTGCAGAGAATGCCTCCATCTGCAATTGATCATTATGTGGTCTGTCTGGTTTCTGTCACAGCCATTTGGTGACTCCCATGTCAATTTGTGGATTTCCTTGTGTGGAAATAGTGTTCCACCAATGACAAGGTTGTTAATGCCACAAAAGCCTGTTAATTTATCACCATTTTCATTTACTATTCCACTGCTGTGTCTTTCCATTACTCTTCATTGTATGTATTATGTGTTCCAACCATAGCAATGAGATCTCCAATTACTGTGATAAGATCATACCTTGGTGTACATTCCATTTCCTTTTGTGATTGTTGGTACAACGCATCCTTGTCCTCTTTGTTGGTGCATAGCATTGTTTAATGGTGATGTTAGTTAGTCTCGCTCTTATCAATTTATTGTTGATTGGCTTCCATTCCAATAATGATCTTTCTATGTCCTTCTTCAGGATAATGGCTACACAATCATTGTGTCATCCATCCCATCTTCCTGAGTAAAGTACTGTTTCTCCTGCTGCTGTTTTTACTCTTCCTGCTCCAGTCCATCTACTCTCACTTATTCCTAGTATGTGTAGTATGTAGTTTTTCATTTCCATTATAATCTGTTTCCGTTTCCCTGTCTCGTTCATTGTTCTTACATTCCAAAATCCAATTCTGGTTTCATGTTTAGTAGTCAGGATGTCCATTTTCATGTCATTGGCTTCCTTTCAGCTTTTACCACTGGCAGTTATACAAGCCTCAGACTCCAGATGTCCATCCCGCAGCAAAGCTTGTTCATTTGTTGCTGTTTCCATAATGACTCTGATGTTTTACATAGACAGGGGTGTCAGCCCTGTGCTAAAACCCCTAACATGGAGGACCAGGGTACCAGCTTTTGTCTGGCCCCTATCCATGCAGACCTGTCCAGTTTGGTAGAGCCTGACAGGAGTAAAACTCCAGCTGGCATAGCACTGGGGGTTGTCACGTTACACAAGCTGCCATACCGCTACAAGTTATAAGCACCATTGATGGCAGTAGAACATACTTACTATGTGTCATAGCTGTGTGGTTGTTTGTCTAGTTAATCCTACTTAGAATGTTCACAGTCTGTCAAGGTGTGTGTTTGTTCAACATCAAGGTCACTGAAACCAATAAAACTATTCATTTCTATGTTATTTTTGTTGATCAGAATCTATATCATTGCATTCTGGGCAAACCAATAGGTGCACAGTCTCCCTCAGCATGTGTTGAAGGGTATGAATGCAGATTGCTCCTGTTGCATGCTGGTTGTATACATGACAGGTGCATTCTCTCATACGTCCATCCCTGCTAATCGTATATTTTTATGTACAAAATTATATGTTTTGACATATGTGTCATGGCATAAAGGGTCTTTCATTTATTGATATCTTATCGATGGCTTCTTATTGATATCTTATTTGTATTGCTAGCTTGTTATTGATATCTTATTTGTATTGTTGGCTTATGTTGATATCTTATTTATTTTGTTGGCTTCGTTGAATGTTTGTAATTAAAAATAATTTTTTTTAATTTTAAAAGTGACACTGAATTATCTTTGAGGTGAGAAACCGCAGCAAATGTGTTTTCTTTAATTTTCTTTGCTCGATTTTCTCATGCTTTGATATGTTATTTAACTTTTGCTTTAATATTATATTCTTACTAATGTTAGAGAAACTGTACACCTGTCATTCTGGAAATAAGTAGATAGATGTTTAAAATTTCTCTTTAATGGGTATTGCTTTTGACCACAGCATCTGTTTTCTCTGAGCTTGCATTTTTCTACTGGGCAGTTGAAAAGCCACTCCATGTTTTTTAAAATTTTGGTATTTTCACTTGTATCTTTTGGACATACATGAAATAAATTTTGAAACATGTAGAAGTAGCTGCCTTTTAACTAAAAAGTTTGATTTCTTATTTTTCCCGAAACAAAAAAAAATAAAATAAAATCTAAAATAGCCAATAAATGAATGTCACGGTATACAGCAAAAATGGCTGTGAAGTCATGTGTTGAACAGACCGGATCTTACTTTGAGTGGTAACGTTAATGTAACATTGGATTTTGTGTAATAAAATAACAGTTAATTCTTTTTATTTTGACATTTGTTTCAGATTAGTTATTTAGTCAGGAGTGAAAAAAATAACAATTTAAAAACAGGAAGTGGCTTTTGAGTCATCCTATAATGTAGAAGTATGTTTGTTATGTATTTTTATATTTTCAGTAACAGGAGTATTTGGAAATTCTTGTTCGCTATTTATTTATTTTATATTGCCTGGAAAATGAATGTGACATTTTAAAAATTTGTTTATTTTATATTCCCCCTTCCTTTGAATTGATGGAGCAACATGTAAATTTGTTGTCTTGAGTAACAGCTTGAAATTGTTCATAAACATTCCAAGTTATTTTAATGTAGATATTTACTTTAGCTCCATTCATATATTCTGTTTTTCTTTATAGTGTTTATGTTCATCATCATTATTTCCATTTTTGCTCCCAATGGAACAGGGAGCCACCACTATTGCTGTCCCCTTGCAGGAAGCCTGCACCAAAAGTTTTAATGTGCTCTTGTAGCAGTGGTTTATGTAGCAAGTTGTTTTAAATGTTGAGGTTGCCAGCCTCATGGCCAACCGTATATCAATCGTCTCTTATAACATGCCACAGGTAGCAGTCGTCTTTTCTTGTCTCCTCTTAGAGACCCCTGAAAGCTACATAGAGCAGTGTTTGTAGTGCTTTGTCAATTGATGATTTTGTCAGTATAACTTACAGAATTTGTTTAGATTTCTGATATTGTTTCATGTAGCTTTCACTGTTCATATTTGTCTTAATTAATCATATAGCATTATATATATTACAAAACTATTGTTATTTTATTACTTTTTTAATCAATGGACTTAAGAAAGTTCCTCACTAAAATCTACAGCCAGCCATGATATATGGAAGATCCCATAGTCATGGATAAATAGTAGACAAGCATGACAGTCCCTGGAGGGCTCAGAGATGTAGTTTTACGGAAGAGTATTGAAGAAGTCCTCCAAAAATCCAGTGTGTAAAGGAGCTTATAACTCACATTAGAAAAAACCAATGCACTTTCTTTAGACATGGGAAGAGGGACATCACCAAGAGCTAACGCTCAATGATGGCGGATCAAATATGAGAAGAGGAAAGCTGTGAACAGGAATGATTAAAGGAACAGGAGACAGAGGTTGACAGACAGAGAGAGAAGACACTGGACAGATTAACACTGTGGCATGGACAAACACTGTGGCATGGACAAACACTGTGGCATGGACAAACACTGTGGCATGGACAAAAACTGTGGCATGGACAAACACTGTGGCATGGACAAACACTGTGGCATGGACAAACACTGTGGCATGGACAAAAACTGTGGCATGGACAAACACTGGCATGGACAAACACTGTGGCATGGACAGAAGTCAACAACAGAATTAATACACAGTACTGGGGACTAGAGGTTGTGGTGAGACATGACTACCTAGGCAGGTGGCATGGTACATCCATGAAAAGATGTAGTATACTAAGCAAATTATGAAGGACATTTTAGTGCATTGTTGGACATGATTATAAACTGAACAGCTTTTCATTTTGGTTTTATCAACTTTGATGGTTTAACAATAATGTTTATTCCCAACAGTAAATGTTTATTCTTAACAATGTATGTTTATTCTCAACAACAAAAGGTTTATTCTCAACAGTAAATGTTTATTCTCAACAGTAAATGTTTATTCTTAACAATGTATGTTTATTCTCAACAACAAAAGGTTTATTCTCAACAACAAAAGGTTTATTCTCAACAGTAAATGTGTATTCTCAACAGTAAATGTTTATTCTCAACAATAAATTTTTATTGTTAACAATGTATGTTTATTCATAACAACGTATTTTTATTCTCAAAAATAAATATTTATTCTCAACAGTAAATGTTTATTCTCAACAATAAATGTTTATTCTCAACAATAAATGTTTATTCTCAACAATAAATGTTTATCCTAACATTGAAACATTTATAAGACATATGCACATGCACATAATTAAATTTGAATGTGTGCTTCAATCTCTTTAACTGTTTTAGTTGTTTTAGGTGTTGTCACGTGCTGGCCTTCAAAGTATGTATACGCTTCTTAGACAGCGCAGACTTCGCTGGCTTGGCCATGTTCGCCGCATGGATGATGGTCGCATCCCAAAAGATATCTTCTACGGACAATTAGCAGATGGCAAGAGAACAGTTGGGCGACCACAGCTGAGGTTCAAAGATGTGTGCAAGAGAGATATGAGGGCACTGGACATGGATCCAGCAACATGGGAGGATAAAGCTGCCGATCGCACTAAGTGGCGATGCTATTTACGGCGCCACCTCAGATTGGGCGAAGAGAGGCTCACACAAGAAGCAGAGGTGAGGAGAAAACGTCGAAAGGAGCACCAGGAAAATAAGCAGCTGAGGGCTGTCACCTCAGGGGCGCATTCCCATTCCCATAGTCAGTTATGACTGAAGGGGCTATTATTATTATTATTATTATTATTTAGTTGTTCATTGATCTAGTTAGTTCTTGTTTAGTATTTTACAATGGTGTTACATCCTGTCTTCATTTCTTATTCTTATTATAGCTAGTTGCCCGATGTAATTCCCCAGATGTCTCTAAGGAGTCAAATGAAGAATAGAGCCACTGTTCCCTTAAACATTTCTTAATGTCAGGTTGTGCACGAGGCTGACAACCTCATCATGACAATCAAATTGCTAAAGAAACCACCGCTACAAGAAAGTGTAGATTTTAAAAAAGTTTTTAATGATATAAATTTGATTTACATGATGAGGTTGCCAGGTGCATACACAACCTGACATTAAGAACTTTTTATTTGTAAAACTGACAGAAAAAAAAGGGACGTTTCAGGTATCCCCTTTGCCAGAGACAGTCGCAAAACAGAAAACAAGAATGCTAAATATAGAAAGACTAAGGATGAATGGCAAAGGACACAGCAGACACCTTGAAAAATAATGGCTGAACAAATAAATAAGCTAAACGAGAAAGAAATGCCAATACAAAGAAACTAACAGTGGTTAGAGAGCAAAGAATAATAAATACAACAAAATATAGCCTATATATTACAATAATCCAGGGATGGAATGAACCTGCTATGACATGAGTCAGTGCCAAAATTGCTTACCAAATGACCAGAAGAGTATTCAAGGCGAATGTAGTATTATTATTATTTACACAGCTTCAAGAGCACATGAACGTTGTGGTGTAGGCTTCCTGCATGGAGGCCAGCTGTATTTATTGCTCCATGCTCAATAAGTATCAAAATGGGAAAAGAAAGAGAAGACATGTTCACTGTATGTCAGACTGAACATTTTTGTGTTTATATCTGTACAGAAAGCTCTTTGTGCATTAAGTTGACAACTTTTGTGGTTGTGTATCTGTTGTAGAGCTGCGCATTATCATTGAAGACTTCGGGTTTTCCTGATGGAGGGTTCCTTCAGTTATCGTTGCGGAGACTTTATGAAAGAAGTAAAATGCGTTGTTAAGGATGACGTCGGAGTGAAACTGTGACGTTAGTTAGAGAGTGGACGTTGGCCAGGCCTGTGGAAGGACAAGATATCCAATTTTAGTTGTGTGCAGATTTCATATTATTCAGGCATTGTGTAATTCTGGGGCAGGTTGGCCTCTCAGGTATCTGTGGGGATGAAAGTTGAAGCACACACAGTTTATCTGCAGTTTATATTAGACATGGCCGACAATGGAAATATGGGCAGTATGAATGACAACGGCAATGACTGAAGATGCCGGACGTGGAATGTCCGAGAGTGAAGCCTGAATTGATGTGTACTCAGTTCCGCTCTGTTGTAAATTATTATATGGAATAAATCCTTGGATTGTCCTGGCCTGGTTTATTCCTTGAATCCATGTTGTGTAAATCTGTACGTCAGTCCATCCTTAGGAAGTGTAAAATGTCAACTGTCAGAGTTTCGCAACAGTATCTAGTACGTACAAACAAAGTTGTAGCTATATCATCCAGGTTACTGCTTGAGCAGAAACCAAATGAAAGCAAAACATTTTCTTTACCCTGTTCATTTTGCTGTCTGTCTGACAGGGATAAAGTGGAGCGACAGTACAATAAAATTAAGCGAGACCTTTTACAACCGCACCTATCCTTGGAAGACCAGTATGTCTTGATAGACCAGCTTTGCTCAGCCACCAAGTCAAACATGACACTCAAAAAATTGTTTTGGAAGGTCAGTACTGAGTATTGTTGTTATGAATGCCATTATTTTAGTTTACCTATGTAACTAAGGGCCTCTAAAGAGACAAAGAAAGAATACTGCTCCGTCACGCATGTCGTACAAGGCCACTCGTATGAGGTCACTCATACAAGGCCACTCATACAAGGCCACTTGTACAAGGTCACTCGTACAAGGTCACTCGTACAAGGTTGTGTATGGGGCTGGCCACTTCACCATGTAAAACAAATTGCTGACATCACCAGTGCAGGAGCATGTTAATGTTTAGTGCAGGGGTGGCTCCATGCTCAACAGGGAACAAAAGGAAAAATTGTAATGAAAAAATCTTTATTGAATTGAAATATAGCATTAAAATTCAATATGGCCACCATCTCCTTTACAACCAATAGCACAGTATCATTAAACTGATTGTTACACGTAACCGTTATTGTTGTAGGTTAGCACAGTATCATTAAACTGATAGTTACACGTAACCGTTATTGTTGTAGGTTAAGCTGCTGCATTTTTTATAGAAATCCTGTCATTATTTATGAACATATCATTTTACTGTAACCCCTCTTCTTAAAGATCTTAACAATAGCACTACAGGGTGATTGAAAAGCTGTTCCTTATTTTTTTAATTTTGATATCCTCACTTGTATCTAATGGATATACATGAAAACCAGTAGCAATGGCTGAATTGTGGCGCTGGGGTGCCTGTGGATTTCCTACCCACCCAGGGTATAAGTCAGAAGTGTACTGTGCCAACTCTAGAGGAGATAAAGAGGTGTTTCTGTATCTCCCTGAGATATGTAGCCAAAGTAGGGTTCACAGTGCTCATTCTGCACCACCATATTACCTGCTAGTCATGCTGAGTTCTCCTGGGTTCTAGGCATATGACCAGAAGGTAAAGGCAAAAGGAACGTCACATCCTGAATCTATGTGCCTTAACGATAGATTCCGGTCTTCAGGAAGTTGTGCACACTCGTTCCCACTCCTAAGACATGTTCAGTGTCCATCTGGCTCCTTCCCAATCACAGAGGATGTATAAAATATCAGTGCACCAGGTTTATTATCGAGGTTTGCTCCTCTAAATCCGTTGTGTTTAGCCTGGAGCTTTGCACCCCCAGTTAACGGGACAACTTCGAGGAGGGTGTGGCTCTTTACTTTAAAAAATGATCCTTGGGTATGAGGGGTTTTGCTTGGCCAAGATGCTGACACCACAATGGTCGCTCCTTTCATGAAAAATAAATTCACTAGGCCTGGGGTGAAGCAAGGGAGAAAATCCACTACCCACAACACCAACACATTATACTCCATGTTTGTAATGCACACTTGGCCCCAGCAATAGCTGCCATTTGAGTAAGAAGTTTGTTTTCTGGAAAAAAAATTAATAAAGTCAAAAATGGCCTATTATGAAAAATTGATGCTTGCTGTGAAGTGATATTGTGAACAGGCTGGATCTCATGCTGAATTGTTATGTTAATATGACATAGTGTTTTACGTAATAACAAAATGGCATTGAAATCTCTTCATCTTGATGTTTGTTTCATATAAATTAGTTGGATACAAATGATGACATAACAGTTTAAAAACAGGAAGTAACTTTTCTATCACTCTGTAGTTTATGAACATGTTTCTGAAGTATGTTTTCCATTATTGTTTTTGAAAAATTAACATAGTCTTTAAAAAAAACAACAACAAAACACATATTTGACACCTGTATCACACAAAAACACACTGTATAGTTCCTGTATTAAAATTTGTAAGTGTTTATTGCTATTAAGCTCTAAAACAATCAAGCTAAATAAAATATATTTATTTTGGCCTGTTTTGTTGCAGAATTCAGACATATTGTCGTTCTTCATTAGCCAGCTGCAGAAATATCTGCCAAAATCTTCAGCTGCTTTAAATACAGAGGAGGGCAAAGTTCAAAGGGCAGATGAGATTGAGTGAGTGTGGATTCTTACTTCTCCTCTTGCCTTTGCTTTATTAAATATTATTACATATGAACTATCCTCAACACATTCTGTATGAATTATGTCTGCCTTTTTCTAGTTAGACTTTTGTTTTCTTTGATGCTTGTCCTTCTTTTAAACCATCACTGCAGTAGATCTCCTTGTAGGCAGACTACACTACGGCATGTCATGTGGTGGTTATGTCATGTGGTGGTTATGTCATATGGTGGTTATGTCATATGGTGGTTATGTCATGTGGTGGTTATGTCATCTGGTGGTTATGTCATGTGGTGGTTATGTCATATGGTGGTTTCTGTAACTTTTTGTTTTACAACTAGAGGTTGCACTGACCGTCTTCATCGTTTTTTACAACATGATTGAAAGAGAGCACCATCATCTTTTTCTGTGTTCAGTAATATCAGATTGTGAGGTTCATGCTGGAGCAGGTGTGCTATTTCTAGATTACCTTAATTAGCATAACTAACCTGAGATTTCTCCATAAGTCTTCTTTGATTGTACAGGTCTGTAACTCTTTATTCTAATTCAGGGGTCAGCAGTCCAGGAGCTTTTGGGATCTACTTTAGTAACACTGAGCCCTCTAAATTTTTACCATATATATAAGTGAGTGTGTGTGTAATTTTATTCAAAAATAGCACAAACTAGACCAAAGTTGCCCAACCTGCATTCAAAAATAGCACAAAGTTCCCCAAAATAGTTGAAGTTGCCCAACCTACGTTCAAAAATAGCACAAAGTTGCCCAAAATAGTTGAAGTTGCTCAACCTACGTTCAAAAATAGCAAAAGTTGCCCAAAATAGTTGAAGTTGCCCAACCTACATTCAAAAATAGCTCAAAGTTGCCCAATAGTTGAAGTTGCCCAACCTTCTTCATCTTCATAACCCTCCACTCCCAAAGGAGCATAGGCCTTCAACAAACACATGCCAAGTCCTCCTGTCACGTGCCATCATCTCAAGTTCTTTCCACGTTCTCCTCATCATTTTCACCTCTGTTTCCAGCTCTCTTCTCCATGTGCTTCTTGGTCTACCTCTGCCTCTCTTGCCCTGGGGGTTCCAGAACAAGGACTGCCTTGTAATGCTATCAACAGGTTTTCTCAGTGTGTGTCCAATCCATCGCCATCGTCTTCTTCTCATCTCCTGTTCCACTGGCACTTGTCTAGTTCTTGTCCTCATTTCCACGTTGGTAACCTTGTCATACCATTTTAATCCCTCTATTCTACGCAAGCACCCATTTATGAAAGTCTGTAGCTTTTTGGTTGTTGTCTTTGTTGTTCTCCATGTCTCAGAGCCATACAATAGGACTGACTTCACATTGCCCAACCTACGTTCAAAAATAGCTCAAAGTTGCCCAAAATAGTCAAAAACTGCCCAAATTGTGATCAAAAAGTATTTCAGAGAAACTTGATTTTTAGAATATTTTGGTTTTCTGGTGTTTCGATAAAATGTTATGAAACTAGTTTTTAAAGAGAGATTCCTTGCATCTGGTTTTAAAAACTATGACAAACTAACGACATAGCCTGTTAGTATCCATACTGATATATCATAGTTAATTTTTGTTTGCGAACATTTGTATAATTAGAATAACATAAGAAGCAAAGCCAGAACTGGACACTATAAGTGATTTAATATTTCAGATGCCCAAACCTTTTACACACAAACATAAGCAAACCACAAGCAATATGCACAAACATAAGCAAACCACAAGAAATACACACAAACATAAGCAAACCACAAGAAATTCATCCTGTTAGGATCTGGCATTTTTCAGTGTTTGTGATCAATGCTTGATGATAGATCATACATTATTGAGCTTTTGCCCTAATTGATCTTGTGTCAGGATTTAATGGGATATGCCTCACCAAACAAGACGAAGCATTTTAAAAATAATAATAGTAATGATAATAGCCTCCTCCAATCATAACTGCTTGGTGTTCCTTTCGGCATGTTCTTTTCTCTTCTTCTTGTTGTAAGAGCTTTTTTTCACCAAATATGAGGTATTATATTACTCTGTAGGGAGCATCGCTACTTGGTGCAATTGGCAGCTTCATCCTTCTAGGCTGCTGGATCATGTCTAGTGCCTTCATGTCTCTCTTGCACACATCTTTGAACCTCAGCTGTGGTTGCCTGGCTGTTCTTTTGCCATCTGCCAGTTGGTCGTAGAAAATATCTTTGGGGATGTGACCGTCTTCCATACAGCAGACATGGCCAAGCCAGTGTAGTCTGCACTATCAAAGTAGTGTATACATGCTTTGAAGGCCAGCACGTGACAGCACCTAGTTTTAAAATAGAGATAAGGGAAAGAGAAAATAAAATGGTTTGGTCACCTAGTTAACATACAGCCTATTCAGGTGCAGTCACAAGTCTTCAGCAGCAGATGTGACCTCAGTGTTGTTGCACGTGATAAGAATGCCAGCCCCGTGAGGCACCGCGTGTTAGTCAGCTCTTACGACATGCCTGAGGAAGCAGTAGTTCAGTTCTATCGTTGTCTCCTCAGAGATCCCCTGGAGCTACATGCAGCAGAGATAGCTATAGAAAGTGTTCATGCAGTCTTGAAGAAACAAAGTGACACTAGTCAAGATAATAGAGACTGGGTTATGAAAACATCGACCTCAGCCAATAGAAATGGAATCCAGTGGACTCTGACTAAACAGCTTGATCATCTCAATTTTGCTTCATCCACTTCATGTCTGTCTCCAGTTCTCTTCTCCATCTGTTCTTTGATCTCTCTGTACCTCTCTTACTCTGGGAATTCCAGAACAAGGAATGCCTGGTGCTGGGTGTTTCCTCAGTGTGTGTCCCATCCATCTCCAGCATCTTCTTGTCATCTCTTGCTCCACTGGTGCTTCTCCGGTTCTTGTCATCTCTTGCTCCACTGGTGCTTCTCCGGTTCTTGTCATCTCTTGCTCCACTGGTGCTTCTCTGGTTCTTGTCATCTCTTGCTCCACTGGTGCTTCTCTGGTTCTTGTCATCTCTTGCTCCACTGGTGCTTCTCTGGTTCTTGTCATCTCTTGCTCCACTGGTGCTTCTCTGGTTCTTGTCATCTCTTGCTCCACTGGTGCTTCTCTGGTTCTTGTCATCTCTTGCTCCACTGGTGCTTCTCTGGTTCTTGTCATCTCTTGCTCCACTGGTGCTTCTCTGGTTCTTGTCATCTGTTCCACATTAGTAATCTTATCATACCATTTCAATACTTCTATTCTACGCAAGCACTCATTTATGAAAATTTGTAGCCTTTATATATGCTGTATATGGGTGGATGTATCATGTCTATGAAGTCTGTTTCAGTGACAAATGCATAAATCTGATTTAACCGCAATTCAGAAAATGTTTAACTTTTTTTTTTTTTTTTTTGGGTGGTGTTTAATATTGACATCTTTGTTTGTCCAGATTTGCCATCTTGGTCTTGTCAGCTATCAACCTAATGCTCAGGGAGACAGAAGTTCTGCCTTATCGTATGCAGATTTTGAAGTTGGAAGGGTATGTAAAAAGTTAGACACAAAAAAATGACAGAAAAAAGTACTTTGTTTGCTAAAGGATTTTTTATATTGTCTTCATTTACATATTTCTCACATCATTAAGCTTTACAGGTTGGATTGATTAACGGTTTCCAGTACTGTAGTCTAGTGTTGTCATGTTGTTTTTCTTGAAAATGTTTGTCACATTCTGGATTGATTTTCTCTGGGATCATTCTGTTTTCTGGGTGCTTCCATTTTGAGGTTGCATCATATGCAAAAAAAAACTCCGCCTAGGCCGGTCTCAAGCCTGGCTGAAAAAGGAGGAGGGCGGCCTGCATGGGGCCGTAAGGAGGCAGCCCCTCCACCATGCAAAGGCACAACAGGCCAATCACCTGTTTGCTTTAAAACATGATTACGAGTAATACAAGAGAGAAAACTGGACTGATTCTAAAGGCGACGAACTGGAACGGACTACGACTTATGGAACTTGGAACACAAGAAGTATAAATGGGAAAGAAGAGGAGCTGGTGGAAGAGATGAAAGCAAAATTAGAAATCCTGGCTATAACGGAAACAAAGAAAAAGGGACAAGGAGTCATGGATCTTGATGGCAACACGCTGCTCTACAGTGGTGTACCCACATCTGAAAGAGCTAAAGGGGGCGTGGGTTGCATTGTGGCCAAAAACCAAAAAGACAGTATCAAGGGATGGAACTTTGTCTCGGAGCGCATTATGGTTGTAAAACTAAAAGAAGGAGAAACCATAGTCAACCTGGTCATAGTGTATGGGCCAAATGAGGATGAGAGAGCAGAGGTCAAGGAGGAATTCTTCGAGCTGCTTCAAAGGACAGTGGATGACTGCCTAGATGAAATTATCATGCTCGGAGATTTCAATGCCACAGTTGGAAATGACCATGCTAGATGGGGTGGAGTTATTGGAAGATATGGAGAAGATACTCTCAATGACAATGGAAAGCGACTCCTTAGATTCTGCAGTGAGCAGAATCTGATCATTACAAACACAAAGTTCCCCCATAAGCGCATACATGCATACACTAGATGTGAACCAACAAAGAATGAGAAGTCAGTGATCGACTATGCCATTGTTAGGAGGAGCTCATTCAAATATGTCCGGGATGCTAGAGTCTGGAGGGGGCCAGAGATTGGAAGTGATCACTACCTGCTTACAATCAAAAGAACAACTGAAAGAGTTGCTCAGCCTAGGAACTGCCCAACATCACGCAAGAAACCAAGTAAACAAATGAGAGAAATGAGCATTAAGACCTACAAGCTGAGAGAGCCAGAAATTAAGACCAGATATCAGGGGCTTATTGCTACAGTGGTGAGAAACACAGAAGAACAACCTGATGACTTGCACACCCTCTGGCTTAAATTCAAGGACATCATAAAGACAGCTGCTGCAGAAGCATGTGTTGAAGTCTGACTTGGGAACAAGAGAAAGAGGACATCTTGGTGCTCAGAGGAAGTCAAAGAGAAAATAAGAGAGAAGAAAATGGCATGGAAACAATACTTAGGAGCTAAAAACACAGCAGGACAAATAGAGAATATGTGATACTCAGAACAGAAGCAAAGAACAAGGTGCTAGCAGCAAAACAGAAGTCCTGGGAAGAATGTGGAGAAAAGCTAGAAAAAGATGCGCAAGAAAACCAGAAATTGTTCTGTAAGACCCTAAAGAACATGAGGAAGGAAAAACAATGCCCTCTCAAATTTATAAAGGACAAGCAAGGCAAATTGCTTACTGCCCTGAAGGAAGTAATGGAAAGATGGAAAGAATATTTCTCAGAACTCCTTAATGGTGAGCAAGGTCAAGCATCAGAAATGATAACCACTAGCACAGAAGAGGAAACCAATGGTGATGAAGATGACGTAAAGATGGAAGAACTGAAGGCAGCACTGGAGAAAATCAAGATGGGCAAAGCAGCAGGGCATGATGGTATAACACCAGAAATGGTTAAGTACATGGGAGCATCAGGCAACCTATTACTCTTAAGGGTCCTACAGGCAGCGTGGTGCAACAAGACCATACCAAAGGATTGGGAGATTGCCATCATGACACCAATTTTCAAAAAGGGTGACAATCGACAATGTGGAAACCATAGAGGCATATCCCTTCTCAGTGTCCCTGGTAAAATCTACTCTAGAATTCTAGAGCAGAGACTCTGACACCTAGCTGAGCCACAATTGGATGAGGTCCAGTGCGGATTCTGAGCAAACCGAAGTACTCAAGACCTAATCTTCACACTTAGACAGCTGAGTGAAAAGGCCCTTGAGTATAAGAGTGAGATCCATCTTTGTTTCATAGATCTGGAAAAGGCATTTGACAGGGTCCCCTGGAGCAAACTTTGGGACTGTTTGGCAAGGAAGAATATTCCAGCACCTCTGATTCATGCTATACAGAGCTTCTACAAGTCTTGCAGAAATTATGTGAGGACAGCAAACCATAAGTTAGAAGAGTTCAGGACCACCACTGGTGTAAGACAAGGTGATATCCTGTCACCTTATCTTTTCATACTCCTCATGGACGATGTTATCAAGGCATGTAAGGAGAGAACAAGAAAGTATTCAGTGGGGTACTGGAAGATGAGACAGGTCTGTATTTCAGAGCTGGCATTTGCTGATGATGTTGCCCTGATTGCTAAATCAGAGGCACATCTCCAATCCAACCTGCAAGTCTGGAAGGAAGAGCTGGAGAAGAGAGGGATGGTCATAAGCAGCTCTAAAACAAAATCCATGGTGATATCACGAGAAGAAAGAAGACATCAGATTAAGTTGGGAGAACAGGTCCTGGAGCAGGTTGACCACTTTAAATATCTTGGTGCTATTATAGACCGAAAGGGAGGCATCAAAGAAGAGTTGGCCACTCGAAAAGCAGCAGCTGGGAGACTTTTTCAGGCCATAAATCAAGGATTCCTCAGCAAGAGAGAGGTTGGTAAGAAAACGAAGATGGTTGTATACCGCTCCACCTATGTCCCAGTCTTGACATATGGATGCGAGTCATGGGCAATGACTACAACCCACAAAAGCCAGATCCAAACCTCAGAAATGAGGTATCTGAGGAAGGTGGTTGAAGTAACAAGAAGAGACATGGTCCGCAACCAGACGATACGTCAAGGCCTAAAATCCCACCCCCTGCAGACCCAAGTAGAACAGTCCCAACTAAGATGGTTTGGCCATGTCTGCAGAATGGGAGAAGATCGGCTACCACGACAAGCATGGGAAACAAAGAGCCAGGGATCCAGACCACCAGGACAACCCAGAGTCCGCTGGGAGGACAACATTAGACAATCATTGAAGGACCGAGGACTAGAATGGAACCAGGCCAGGAGGAAGACAGCCGATAGGATAGTCTGGCGCTCTCTCTTCCAAACCTCTACACCTCACGGTAGAAGGGGAACGACTAAGTAAGTAAGTATCATATGCAAATAAATTAATCATTTTCCTGATGGAAGATAACGACAACATTAGAGAGTGGATAGAATAAAAACTAAATAACAAACAGTTTTCTAATGTTTTATAGAAGGTAAGGGAAGAGGAAGATGGAAATTCTTGGTAAAATAAAGTCTCTGTGCTGTTTTCAAAGATCTCTGTGGAGACAAAGAAAGAATATTACATCTGTTTGTATCATAGGAGGCAACTAAGGTGAGGTTGTGTTTGGGGCTTACAACCTCATCATTCATAACAAATTGCTACAGAAACCACTTATGCAATATCACAAGTGATTCTGAACTGGTTTCATGCATGGGAGCCATATGAATTGAGTGACACAAAATGGAAGATTCAGTAATGATAATGATTTTTCTGTACTGAAGAACTAATGTTAACGTGCTGTTTTTGTCATTGCAGAAGATTCAGTAATGATAATTTTCATAATCATTTTCCTTTGCGTTCCTTGCAGAGCATAGAACCACCACTGCAGGAAGCCTGTACCAAGCACTCTCATGTTCTTGTTGCTGTGGGTTCTGTGACAATTTATTTAACATGTTAGGATTACCAGCCCAATGCACAACCTCGTATTAGTCACCTCGTACGAAATGCCTGAGGGTACAGTAGTCTTATTCTGTCTACGTAATGATAATTTTGATAATGATCTCGTTGTACTGTAGAGCTAATGTTAATGTGCTGCCTTTACCATGTCTTCTTAGAGGGAAACTCGTGTCCGACCTCTTGAAAATTCTCATGTTTCTGCCTGACTTTCCATACCGACCTTTGACCTTGACGAAACACTGGTCAGCTCCGGTAGCAGAAAGCAGGAAGTTACACTCAGACAGGAATGTTGATGAAGAGGTCAGAACTTTCAGTGTTTGATAAATCTCCTTTTTATAAATTAATTTTTTGATAAGTAAATAAAAATAGTACAATGTTTGTGCATAAAAATAGCAAGTATTTTTACTTTGCACAGATGGGAGAGACAGAGAGTAGTTAAATCATTGCTTAGATACATATTATCAAAGGCAACTGTAAAGGTGGCAAACAGTCAGTGTTAATTAGGTATTTGGGTACAATTTACCTTTAGACTAGTAAATTATACTGTGACCTCACCTTGTAGTCTTTGGCTTGGTCTTTGTGCATGTAATTCCCAAACACTCCAAGGGGAGGTCACTCTATAATTCAATAGTCTAAATATAGTTTTTACCAATAATTGTAAAGAGCATTTTCATGAGTTTTTAGTGGGTTTCTTTTTTCTGTCAATCAGAGGTACCCATCCGGTGTATTACAGCACAAATGTGTGTCTCAAGTGACCATAAGATGTGCTGTGCAATTCCAGTTTCTTTTATGCAAAATACAATTAGAAATAAAGAGACAGAAGATGTCATGGTATGGCTATGTATCATGTTTACATGGGGGGTATGCAAGATTTTAATTCAAGGTGCAGTTCCAGACAAAAACAAACAAACAAAAGATAGAAAAAAAACAAAGTGCAGGCAGAAAAAAATAATGAAAAAATGTACAAATCTGCTTGCTTTAAAACTAAACAGGCTAACAGCCTAAACATCGTCAAAGGCAGTGGCTTACTGTCAACCACTTATTGTCTTTGGTGGTCCAGTGACTTAGATATTATGAGACAAGTCAAGTCGGAGTACCAAAAATAATAATCCTTAGTGCTGTGTAATAAAATGGCACAGGTTTGGTGAACTGAGTCACCTAAAATGTAAAAAAAAAACTAGCACCTGTGTTTTAGATAATATGGAGTACTATTCCATACTGCAAGGGAGGCATCAAAGAAGAGTTGGCTACACAAAGAACAGCAGCTGGGAGACATTTTCAGGCCATAAATCAAGGATTCCTCAGTAAAAGAGAAGTTGGCAAGAAGACAAAGATGACTGTATCCCACTCCACCTATGTTCCAGTCTTGACTTATGGATGCGAGTCATGGGCATTGACTACAACCTACAGAAGCCAACCCCAAACCTCAGAAATGAGGTATCTGAGGAAGGTGGTTGAAGTAACAAGAAGAGACATAGGCTACAACCAGACGATACGGCAAGGCCTCAAAACCCAGTCCCTGCAGACCCAAGTAGAACAGTACCAATCGCAATGATTTGGCCCTGTCTGCAGAATGGGAGAAAATTGGCTACCATGACAAGTAATGGAAACTAAGAGCCAGGAATCGAGACCTCCTGGACGACCCAGAGTCTACTGAGTGGATAAGATTAGATAATCTCTGTGGGACCTAGGACTAGATTGAAACCAGGCCAGGAGGAAGACAGCTGATAGGATAGTTTGGTGTTCTCTCTGGCAAACCTCTACACCCCAGGGTAGAAGAGGAATAACTAAATAAGTAAGTAACTATTCCAGTTACATAACCAAACTTTGCTAAGCTTTTTTTTTTAAATACAAAATGATCCTAGGTTTGAATTGAAATGCCTGGTTTTATTGTAGTTAATTTTTTTGCTGGTTTCAAACTCATAAAAATGAGGCAAGAGCGGATGAAAGGTTTTGATTTAAGCTTCCTGCAAGGAGACCAGCTGCATTGATATTCTCATTCCTCTCAGGGAGCAAGGAAAAGGGTCAAGACGTAGACAAAAAAGAGATTCATTGATGTGTGGTCATTACTTTTTAATTTGTAGATTGCATTTTACATTGACTTCAGTAGCTCAGATAGGGAACTTATACCATTTTGAAAGGATGTTGCCCAGTTTTTCATTCCTAGATGAGCTGCTTTTTAACAGAATCTATTCTTGACATGCATTTTCTTTATAGTTTTCATTTGTTTCCATTCTCATATTTAGTTGGCAAGACTGAAGACTGAGTACATCCATATCTCTATCACTTCAGTATTTGAACTCATCCTAGTTGCCAAACAGGTAAGAGGGATTTTTTTTCCAGGCACAGTTTTTGACATGGTATTCTGAATATGGTGTCTTATAATATTTTGTGCGTGTTATCTAGGAATATTTTGATCATTTTATCTGCATATACTCTGAACATTTTTATCAATAATATTTGAACATTTGTCACAGCAACATGTGCAAGTTGACAGGACACAACCTGTGCTCCCTCAACAGTTATTTGTTGAGCCAGTTGGAAGAAATACATGAGTTATTATAGTGGGGTGCCTGTACTCCATCTTTGTTATTTATGGCCGTTTTATTCATTTTGATTTATTTATATCTGGTATTTGGGACCCTTGATGTTCTATCTTAAAAGTTAGTTCAATGCTGGTGACGTATATACTTAAACAACATGATCAAACGTTCAAAAGGTGAACTACAAACTACAATAAGGCATCGAACAAAACCATGAGACGTCAGCCTTATCCAGAGATGTTATTTGCCCGTCTCATAATGCGTGTTTGGGGAAACTCCAAACTCACAACGAAGACCAAGGCTGCGGTATATAACGCCTGCGTCACCAGCACTCTCCTATATGGCAGCGAGACTTGGACAACCTATGCTAAGCAAGAAAGAAGGCTCAATACCTCCCATTTACGGTGTCTACGCCACATCCTCGGCATCTTGTGGAAAGATAAAGTGACAAATGTCAAGGTGTTGTCACGTGCTGGCCTTCAAAGCATGTACACACTGCTTAGACAGCGCAGACTACGCTGGCTTGGCCATGTCCGCCGCATGGAAGATGGCCGCATCCCGAAAGATATCTTCTATGGGCAACTAGCAGATGGCAAAAGAACAGTTGGGCAACTGCAGCTGAGGTTCAAAGATGTGTGCAAGAGCGATATGAGGGCACTGGACATAAATCCAGCAACGTGGGAGGATGAAGCTGCTGATTGCACCAAGTGGCGATGCTATTTATGGCGCCACCTCAGATTGGGCGAAAAGAAGCTCACACAGCAAGCCGAAGAGAGGAGAAAACGTCGAAAGGAGCATCAGGAAAATAAGCAGCTGAGGGCTGTCACCTCAGGGGCGCATTCCCATAGTCAGTTATGACTGAAGGGTCTATTATTATTATTATTGCAAGGAAAAATACAATGTGCTGTTCGTACTAGTGTTGTAAAATCCATCAATCAAGATTACAGCTCAGTTTTCTTACTTACTTACTTAGTCGTTCCCCTTCTACCGTGAGGTGTAGAGGTTTGGAAGAGAGAGCGCCAGACTATCCTATCGGCTGTCTTCCTCCTGGCCTGGTTCCATTCTAGTCCTCGATCCTTCAAAGATTGTCTAATGTTGTCCTCCCAGCGGACTCTGGGTCGTCCTCGGGGTCTGGATCCTTGGCTCTTTGTTTCCCATGCTTGTCGTGGTATCCGATCTTCTTCCATTCTGCAGACATGGCCAAACCATCTTAATTGGGACTGTTCTACTTGGGTCTGCAGGGGGTAGGATTTAAGGCCTTGACGTATCGTCTGGTTGCGTACCATGTCTCTTCTTGTTACTTCAACCACCTTCCTCAGATACCTCATTTCTGAGGTTTGGATCTGGCTTTTATGGGTTGTAGTCATTGCCCATGACTCGCATCTGTATGTCAAGACTGGGACATAGGTGGAGCGGTATACAGCCATCTTCGTTTTCTTACCAACCTCTCTCTTGCTGAGGAATCCTCGATTTATGGCCTGAAAAAGTCTCCCAGCTGCTGCTTTTCGAGTGGCCAACTCTTCTTTGATGCCTCCCTTTCGGTCTATAATAGCTCCGAGGTATTTAAAGTGGTCGACCTGCTCCAGGACCTGTTCTCCCAGCTTAATCTGATGTTTTCTTTCTTCTCGTGATATCACCATGGATTTTGTTTTAGAGCTGCTTATGAACATCCCTCTCTTCTCCAGCTCTTCCTTCCAGACTTGCAGGTTGGATTGGAGATGTGCCTCTGATTTAGCAATCAGGGCAACATCATCAGCAAATGCCAGCTCCGAAATATAGACCTGTCTCATCTTCCAGTACCCCACTGAATACTTTCTTGTTCTCTCCTTACATGCCTTGATGACATCGTCCATAAGGAGTATGAAGAGGTAAGGTGATAGGATATCACCTTGTCTTACACCAGTGGTGGTCCTGAACTCTTCCGACTTATGGTTTGCTGTCCTCACATAATTTCTGCAAGACTTGTAGAAGCTCTGTATAGCATGAATCAGAGGTGCTGGAATATTCTTCCTTGCCAAACAGTCCCAAAGTTTGCTCCAGGGGACCCTGTCAAACGCCTTTTCCAGATCTATGAAACAAAGATGCATCTCACTCTTATACTCAAGGGCCTTTTCACTCAGCTGTCTGAGTGTGAAGATTAGGTCTTGAGTACTTCGGTTTGCTCGGAATCCGCACTGGACCTCATCCAATTGTGGCTCAGCTAGTCGTCGGAGTCTCTGCTCTAGGATTCTAGAGTAGATTTTACCAGGGACACTGAGAAGGGATATGCCTCTATGGTTTCCACACTGTCGATTGTCACCCTTTTTGAAAATTGGTGTTATGATGGCAATCTCCCAATCCTTTGGTATGGTCTTGTTGTACCACGCTGCCTGTAAAAAACCCTTAAGAGTAATAGGTCGCCTGATGCTCCCATGAACTTAACCATTTCTGGTGTTATACCATCATGCCCTGCTGCTTTGCCCATCTTGATTTTCTCCAGTGCTGCCTTCAGTTCTTCCATCTTTATGTCATCTTCACCATCATTGGTTTTCTCTTCTGTGCTAGTGTTTATCATTTCTGATGCTTCACCATGCTCACCATCCAGGAGTTCTGAGAAATATTCTTTCCATCTTCCCATTACTTCCTTCGGGGCAGTAAGCAATTTGCCTTGCTTGTCCTTTATAAATTTGAGAGGGCATTGTTTTTCCTTCCTCATGTTCTTTAGGGTCTTATAGAACAATTTCTGGTTTTCTTGTGCATCTTTTTCTAGCTTTTCTCCAAATTCTTCCCAGGACTTCTGTTTTGCTGCTAGCACTTTGTTCTTTGCTTCTGTTCTGAGTGTCACATATTCTCTATATTTTTCCATTTGTCCTGTTGTGTTTTTTAGCTCCTAAGTATTGTTTCCATGCCATTTTCTTCTCTCTTATTTTCTCTTTGACTTCCTCTGTCCACCAAGGTGTCCTCTTTCTCTTGTTCCCAAGTCGGACTTCACCGCATGCTTCTGCAGCAGCTGTCTTTATGATATCCTTGAATTTAATCCAGAGGGTTTCCAAGTCATCAGGTCGTTCTTCTGTGTTGCTCACCGCTGCAGCAATAAGCCCCTGATATCTGGTCTTAATTTCTGGCTCTCTCAGCTTGTAGGTCCTAATGCTCATTTCTCCTGCTCGTTTACTTGGTTTCTTGCGTGATGTTGGACAGTTCCTAGGCTGAGAAACTCTTTCAGTTGTTCTTTTGATTGTTAGCAGGTAGTGATCACTTCCAATCTCTGGCCCCCTCCAGACTCTAGCATCTCGGACATATTTGAATGAGCTTCTCCGAACAATGGCATCGTCGATCACTGACTTCTCATTCTTTGTTGGTTCACATCTAGTGTATGCATGTATGCGCTTATGGGGGAACTTTGTGTTTGTAATGATCAGATTCTGCTCACTGCAGAATCTAAGGAGTCGCTTTCCATTGTCATTGAGAGTATCTTCTCCATATCTTCCGATAACTCCACCCCATCTAGCATGGTCATTTCCAACTCTGGCATTAAAATCTCCGAGCATGATAACTTCATTTAGGCAGTCATCCACTGTCCTTTGAAGCAGCTCGAAGAATTCCTCCTTGACCTCTGCTCTCTCATCCTCATTTGGCCCATACACTATGACCAGGTTGACTATGGTTTCTCCTTCTTTTAGTTTAACAACCATAATGCGCTCCGAGACAAAGTTCCATCCTTTGATACTATCTTTTTGATTTTTGGCCACAATGCAACCCACGCCCCCTTTAGCTCTTTCAGATGTGGGTACACCACTGTAGAGCAGCGTGTTGCCATCAAGATCCATGACTCCTTGTCCCTTTTTCTTTGTTTCCGTTATAGCCAGGATTTCTAGTTTTGCTTTCCTCATCTCTTCCACCAGCTCCTCTTCCTTCCCATTTATACTTCTTGTGTTCCAAGTTCCATAAGTCGTAGTCCGTTCCAGTTCGTCGCCTTTAGAATCAGTCCAGTTTTCTCTCTTGTGTTGCTAGTAATCGTGATTTAAAGCAAACAGGTGATTGGCCTGTTGTGCCTTTGCATGGTGGAGGGGCTGCCTCCTTACAGCCTCCATGCAGGCCGCCCTCCTCCTTTTTCATCCGGGCTTGGGACAAAATATTCTTCAGCAAAAACAACCTTCGCGTCAAAAACATTGTGCTCATAGAGCATGTTGTGGGTTACCACATATGCTTCTTAATGAGAGGCCAAAATGCATCTTTTGTAAAACATAGTTTTCTGCTGTAATGGTCTTAATGAATCTATCTTTGTTTTCTGGCCTTTCTAATGTGACGTTTATTTTTCAACTCATTCTAGAAATATTTATATCACCCATCTTGAAGATATGTAGAAAAGTCTTTGACTTCAAGGTAGACATGATGTTAAGTTTATAAATAAAGAAGTTCTTATACCCAAGTCCAAGCTTCTTTGTTCTGCTATCGTTTACTTGTCCTCTACGGCTGGCAATAAGAATCTCATAAACTGACTGACTGACGTCATTGTATATTACCCTATCGTTTCTTATATCTTTATGTGACCATTTCCTTTGCACATGCTAAGACCTGATACACAACCAATTAGAAGCAGTATAGAGGTTATAGAGCTCCCTCCCTATGAGGTGATCTTTAAACCCTTATTAAATTCTACCATGTATTATTATTTCCTCCGTGCCTCCTGTCACATACACCCTGTCCTGTCACACATTTTATGTATAATGCTTTGAACATTTTATCAGTAACACTTTGATCATTTTGTCTGTAATACTTTGAACATTTTGTCTGTAACACCTTAAACATTTTGTCTGTAATACATTGAACATTTTATCTGCAGATACTTTGAACATTATATCTGTAACACTTTGAACATATTATATAGGAGTACATTATCATTGTTTCTTCAGATAATTTTAGCATTTTATCTGTAATACTTTGCTCAGATGCTTTGAGTATTTTATCTGTAATATTTTGTTCAGTTTACCTGCTGGTACATTGAGCATTTTATCTGTAAAATTTTGTGCATGTTATCTTGAAAAACTTTGATCAATTTATCTGTAATAACTTCAGCATGTTTGTTCTCTAGTAATACATTGAATGATGTATCTACAGGAACTTTGAATATGCCATCTGAGAATGTTTTCTGGGAGGGCTTTATCTAGGATTACTTTGATCATGTTATCTGCAAATACTTCAGGAATTTTATCTGTAATACTTTGAGTATGTTAGCTGGATGCTTTGATACAGTAGCTGTTATACATGAGAGGTGGTAAAATAGATATATACAGAGGGAATGAAAGATTAGCAAGTATCAGTAAATATATTAGAAAATCAAATCAACATTCAAGTGAACTAGTTATTGCTCACAGTTCAGTTTTGTTAAGACAATAACTTCAAGGGATTGGCAAGAAAGGCCAAGGACACAGTGTGGGAGGCCTTTGGGACACAGGTGGGCACTGGCAACACTACAGAAATTCTGGTCCTCAATCAAAGAATGAGTAGGTATAAGCAAACCAATTCCTAATATTCTCAGCTTGACAGGGATAAGCTTGAAGACCGATGCTGAAAAGGGACATGCATTACTCAGTATGTTATATTTATATATTTTACTTTGCTTCCAGGTCCTTGCACCTGTTTTACATTACTCCCATGTTAAATTTACATAATTTATCTTGTTCCCAGGTTCTAGGGCCTGTTTTACTTTACTCCCAATTTCTTATTCTTGTTTTACTTTGCTTCCAGGTTTCTGTTTATGAGAATAGTGTTCTCACAGTAATAGGAATGACATCCATGTTCCATGAGATGAAAGCTGTGGTATGACATTTTTTCCTCATAAAATTCATTTTATTTTAAATTATAGCCTGAAGAAATTCAAAGCACAAGACCAAAAGACCACCCAAGAGCAAGATTAGGGACCATCAAGCATAACGAGAAATAAAAAAAACAGATTGTGTTTGTGTTAGGGAGAAGGTGTCGTGGATGAATTATCAGATAGGTAATAGATGTTTATAGTCCTATCTGAGCAGAGGTGATAGTGATGACAATGTGAAAACAAGGGGTAAAATATAGTTTTTATCACCAGGGTGATCGTGTAAGAGAAAGGACAGTCTCTGGATAGAATAATTGATCTAATCCAGCCTATCTGGACGATGATATTTAAATCAGACGCACTTTCTCTCCTTGTACGAAAATACAAGTTACACTGCACTCACATGCACACAATTCTATGACAAATATGCACGAACGTGAAAACAAACTATGGATAACATATAATGGATATAGGTTGACCGACACGATAACTAAAGGTTTAATAAAGTTTATTATTAATAGAAAATCATATGCATCAATAGATCGTAGTTTACAGACAAAATGAAAATTAAACAAATAGGTTCTCCCCTCTGGTAAAGGAAAAGAAAGGACGATACCCACAGAGGTTAATTTACCCAAAAGATCAAAAGGTAACATTAAGTGATGAAATAGTCAGGATGGGAAAAGAATAGGTTCCTAGAGTAATCTATCCTGTGACTAATCAGATTATTGAGATTTAAAAAAAAGAAAGAAGAAACCATATAAGTATATGATGTTAACAAAAGACATAAGTTTCTTTCTCTGTTCATTCAATTCACATACACGCAGTGGCCACTTTCACTATGCTTACCCCAGTAGTCATCGCAGGCATTCCAAGGAAATACACTAATAAGTAATAATACCATTAAGTGTCAAATTTTAGTTTTGCCAAATCCAGCCCCAGACTCTCCGTAGTTGCTGACTGCAAATTTCACAGGAGTCGCTAGAGCTGGTGTTTTAATTTGTCCTGGATACAATGTTATCTGTGCCTTCAGTTGGTTGGAGTAGGGTTCATGCGTGATGATCGCCGATGTAGGATGAATAGAACATATACAGTTCCTAGGTTGTTTAGCCTCATGTGGCTGAAACGCTAGGTTAAGTTACACAAATGTTGCTGACAATATATTTCGCCACAGCTGGCTGATGAGATTGATATAAATAAATCTGGTAATAGTTCTGGTCCAGTTAATATTATAATTTAATGTTTCTATTCTGCTTTCTCTCATGGAAATGAGGAAAATTGGACCGCACAGGTCACAGCAAGAAGCTCATCAATATTAAATATTCTTGGATGCTTATAATATTATAAGTTCATATGATCATAAGTTCATATGGCCATAAGAAAAGCCGCTAGTACTCAGGTTTGATCAGCCTATATTTTAGGAAAAGAAAATATAAACATTTAACCAAATTATCAATATCATATCTAACACGTGTTAAAATAGGACCTCTTCACCACTCTGTTATAAATTAGATTTAAAACACACGTGTCTAGCTTATCCTATCGTTCTTTTAACGCGTGATATGAACACTAGTCATTTATAAAATTACATAAAAATGGATAGAAGTAAATAATATATGCCGTCAGTAGACCGTTATTTAATGTATGTACTAGTCAATTTAAAACATCTCTTACTGGGAAATAGCGAGTAATTAAATTTACTTTACGGCTGGAAAATTTAGCTATAAGTTATTTAATTAGCACAGAAAATCTCAGTGAAATATAATGAAAACTTTAAACACACTAAATCACTTTAAAGCTAGTATATAAATTACCGCAATCAGAAAAATGAAACACTCCACGAAAATCTAATAATTTTCACTCTGTACGAGAAATCTTTAGATAACGAGCTAGTGAATTCAGATAGATTTCTGGGCAACTGATCGTGGCTATCGGAGAGACATGGTATATATTGATAAATTTCGTTCTATCGTTCTTAAATGCGTTCTTACTGCCAGACCCGAGCCAATTTGCCGTTCGATTCTTGAATCAAAGGTAATTTTACCACCTCTTCCACCTCTGCCTCTCTGGCTTGACTTTCATCATCAGCTATTTGCTTCATATGATGAGGTTACCAGCACCATGCATAACCTTATGTTAGTCACCTCTTACGACATGCCTGCGGGAGCAGTGTTCTTATTCTTTCTTTGTCTCCTCAGATACCCCCCACCCCCGAACTACATAGGTTGATTACACAATGGAAATCCCAAATGTTTTCAATGAACAGCTTGTGATGAAAATGTTTTTAAAAATAAAATTTTGCCTCGTTTTGGTGAGGCACGTCCCATTCAACCTAGTCGGTTATATTAGGGTGTGTGTGCAAGTAGGCCCTATAAAATACCTTTAGGTCTGATGTATCCAGAATGTTCTTGTAACTGACAAAGTCAAAACTCAAGCTTGTGATGAAGACAGACTGTTCTTATAACTGACAAAGTCAAAACTCAAGCTTGTGATGAAGACAGACTGTTCTTATAACTGACAAAGTCAAAACTCAAGCTTGTGATGAAGACAGACTGTTCTTATAACTGACAAAGTCAAAACTCAAGCTTGTGATGAAGACAGACTGTTCTTATAACTGACAAAGTCAAAACTCAAGCTTGTGATGATGAAGACAGACTGTTCTTATAACTGACAAAGTCAAAACTCAAGCTTGTGATGAAGACAGACTGTTCTTATAACTGACAAAGTCAAAAATCAAGCTTGTGATGAAGACAGACTGTTCTTATAACTGACAAAGTCAAAACTCAAGCTTGTGATGAAGACAGACTGTTCTTATAACTGACAAAGTCAAAACTCAAGCTTGTGGTGAAGACAGACTGTTCTTATAACTGACAAAGTCAAAACTCAA
This sequence comes from Oreohelix idahoensis, assembly GCA_024509875.1. NCBI lineage: Eukaryota > Metazoa > Mollusca > Gastropoda > Stylommatophora > Oreohelicidae > Oreohelix > Oreohelix idahoensis. The sequence goes on from JAMPIV010023088.1 coordinate 103,363, forward strand.
GCTTGTGATGAAGACAGACTGTTCTTATAACTGACAAAGTCAAAACTCAAGCTTGTGATGAAGACAGACTGTTCTTATAACTGACAAAGTCAAAACTCAAACTTGTGATGAAGACAGACTGTTCTTATAACTGACAAAGTCAAAACTCAAACTTGTGAAGACAGGATGTTCCGTAGCTGGCCTCCCCTTACAGGAAGCCTGCACAAAAGTATTCATATGCTCTTGCAGCAGTTGTTTCTTTAGCAGTTTATTTTACATCAAGGGATTATCAGCCTCTTACATCACCTCACAGCAGTCTGTTACATCACATCACATCAGTGTTATATCACCTCACAGCCATCTTTTACATCACCTCACATAACCTCACAACAGTCTGTTACATCACCTCACAGCAGTCTGTTACATCACCTCACAGCAGTCTGTTACATCACCTCACAGCAGTCTGTTACATCACCTCACAGCAGCCTGTTACATCACCTCACAGCAGCTTGTTACATCACCTCACAGCAGTCTGTTACATAACCTCACAGCAGTCTGTTACATAACCTCAAAGCAGTCTGTTACATCACCTCACAGCAGTCTGTTGCATAACCTCACAGCAGTCTGTTGCATCATCTCACAGCAGTCTGTTACATCACCTCACAGCAGTCTGTTCATAACCTCATAGCAGTCTGTTACATCATCTCACAGCAGTTTGTTACATCACCTCACATCAGTCTGTTACATCACCTCACAGCAGTCTGTTACATAACCGCACAGCAGTCTGTTACATAACGCAATTACTTCCCTTGAAAGTTTTACAATCCAAGGTCCATCTCAGACTGAATATCGTGTGTTCCCCTGATCAAAGAATCTATTACGCCATGCTCCACGCTTCGCTCTCTGTTTCACATAGGGCTTAATTGCCAGATGGCTCACATGTTAATTGCACTGGTGAATCCTTCGTTCATGTAGCAAACAATATAAACTAGATGGGGAGGGGCAAAAGTGGATGATTGCTGCTGCACTATTTCCATCTGTGACAGAAGGAAGGGCTCAAAAGTGGAAGAAAAGCAAGATTAGGCTATTGTGACTTTGTCAAACAGGAGAAGAAAATCTGTTATGATGAAAACAGAGTTATTAGAACCAAGAATTCTGTCCACTAAAAGAGATGAAAATTTCAAGTCTTGAATAGAAAAGTAGTTTATGCAATACATGAGGACGTTTTTCATTAAAAAAAAATTAAATAAACACTAACAAACCAGACCACAAGGTCATTAATATTTGGACATACACCCTAATATAACCAACAGACCTTGAGTCAAGGTTGAATGGTGCATGCCTGTCACAACAAGGCAGAACTGTTGGTATGCTTATTAAAATTTGTTGTAATTATGTAAAATATGTTTTTTTTTTTTTTTAAAGATGAAGTTTTGCATCTTTGTATTAAAACCTGTTTTAAAACTTCTTAATTGTTCATTACTCTAGGTCATTAAAATTCTTTGCTGCAGACCTAGACTTATAGCATTAGTGACTGTGATAAAAGGTTTAAAATTCTGGCCTTGTGATAAGCTTCCAGTTGTTATATACTGATGTTTTATGGACATCTACACATCATGAGGCATGTTCATTGATGTTTATCATTATGTATAACATCATCTTTGACAAGAGCTAAAAATCAATCCAACAGTGTTGATCTTCATCCACACATTCTGTGTGTACATGTACTGTTGTTCTGGCATACTTTTGTGTGGGAAATAAAGCTTAAGTTGTTTTAAAAGTATTAGCAGGACCCTCTAGCATCATTTTTCATCTGTGACCAGTCATCACCAGTCAACTGTAGGTCTAGTTCCGTTGCCTTCCATTGCCTTTTGATTTGCCCAGCTGGAGCCATGCCCACTCATCACCTTAATTTGATGTTTCTGACACTACAGTTTCATTTCTGTTATTCGATGAAAAACTTTTAGTATCCATCAAATCATCATCACTGTCTGTGATGCTTTTGAAAAAGCATAATTCTCTAGACACAGACATTTATCTAGAAGGCTTAGAATTTGTAGGTATGTGGCTTGATATATTTCACAAGCAATTAAAAAAAAAAACACGCTCACAAAATAGGACCATCATTGATTCATCACACAAATATGATAACAGAAAAACATATGTACACACCACTTAACTTCACTGAAAATGGTCAGTTAACGTGAACAGAAGTCAGTTTACAAGTTTAAAAATAGGGACTGAATTAGATGATTGACTAGTGACAAGCCTTCAGCAATGCTCTCAGTGTTGCTCCAATTCCAAAGAGTTGTATGCTGTCATGCCATCTAGACATAATGCATTTTTCTATGGTCTAATGCATGGCAGCATTTGCCCATGACCCTTTTAACCAGATAATGTATTATAAGAAACAACCAGTACTGTTACAGATTAAAGACAGAAGGTGCAGATGAATAGAGCATACTTTTAGGCAACAACCAGCCAGTTTAATCAGACAAGAATCATTGAACCGGCAGGGAAAAAGAAGAGTGGTGAAGCCAGAGAGATCCTGGAGACAGATAATGGCAGATGTGGAACACGAACTACAGGTAGACCTGAAGATGATAACCCAGAATAGAAATTGATGTAGAACAACAGTGGCTACTACCTGTGCTCCATGAGGAACAAAAGAGGATTCATGATGATGTTATATGTATTATAGTGTGACTACAAATATTTTTAGTATGACAGTGTTATTGTGCTCATTCATAAATTTTCTCTAATTTATTTGCTTCCCCCTTCCCCTTTTTTTTAAATTAGGAAAAGTTTACGGACTGTTTGTTGTCCCAGATTATGGAGCTGGTCACCTTGTCAAGATTTGACCTTTTGTCTCCAGTCCAAACGCTACTTGTCTTCCAAATTTTTTCCCTTCTCCTGACATTTCTGGAGTGCAGTAATGTGGTTGTCTGCCACATCCGCAATAATTATTATGAGGAGTTCAAGTAAGAAATTGTTAAATTATATATATATCTAGATAGATAGATGGATTTTTTTCCACCTGGAAATTCCCACACTGTCCTTTGCCACATTAGTAACATTTTGGTATGTATTATCAACTAATAACAGCAATAAATTCATACAAATGACCAAGAATTATTGTAATCTGCCTAAAGTTACTGTGAAATTCAGGGGTTCCCAAACTCGATTGTCATGACACAGAGCTAATTCACTCCGGTTCACAGTGTGTGTCATAAAAATGTCAACATTTTCCTATTATAAAACGTAATGTCATTAATGTAACCCTACCTGCTGTGTCATGAAATCGTACAGGTTTGATAAAGTTTGTTGTCACCATTCAGAAAAGTTGGAAACCTCTGATCTAAACGTTACTTAAGTTGCTTGTCACATGACCAGCTTGATTTAGCTGTGTATATAAATGCCACACTTTTATAAATGTTGTTTAGAGCAGAAGGATTGAAATCGTATGAAAAGTTCTCCATTGTGGAACTGATTATAAAAACTAGACAAGTGCCAGGTGTGGGACAAAGGTGAGAAGAACTAGACAAGTGCCAGTGTGGGACAGAGATGAGAAGAAGATGCTGGAGATGGATAGGACACACACTGAGGAAATCTGTTGATATCATAACCAGACATTCTTTGTTCTAGAATCCCTAGGGTAAAAGAGTTAGACTGAAAAACATGGAGAAAAAAACTGGAGACAGACATGAAGAAGATGAAGAAGACACAAAAATAACTTTAGCTGACGGCAGACGACAGGAGGACTTGATCATGACACGATTGATGTGACTACCATTTTAGGGTAATGTGATACACACACACACACATCGTTTGGAAATTTTGATTTGCTCTATTTACAATAATTGGACAGGATGATGCCACTTTCACATGGCAGTTGAACATATTATTTGGCATGAAGACACTATATATCTTAATTATAACCCATCAGAGGTGTAATGGGATATTTTTGATCATCAAATTTTTTAATTAAAAAAAAAAAAGAAAGAGGCCTTGGCTTGAGTTTGTTAAAGGTCCATGCTCCGTGGAAAGCTAAAGGGTAATGAAATAATTAAATGAATTAATACCAAAATATTAATGAGGGTGACATAAATACACAATTGTTTACAATGACACACCCAACTTGATATTGCTAGTCATAGTGAGTTTTTTAAACAACGTGAATGAGCGACCGATTGACAGAGTGGTTAGAGTGCTGGTTTCTCACAGCAAAGGTAACGGGTTTGAATCACGGTACCAACACGCTCCAGTCTACTCAGCTGTAAATGGGTACCTGACTCTGCTGTTTGAGAGGGAAGAAAAGGCAGCAAGAAAGCGAACTGGTCACCCCACCTCTCAATGCTGGACCTAGTATGGTGAAGTCTCTAACACTTCACTCCCCTGCAGCAGAATCTGCTATGAGACTACCTTGACCTTTTATCTTTTTTTTTTATTATATCCTAAAAGTGTTGGCTTGTATTTTCAGATATTTCATCCAAGCCCCAGCAGTGTCACGAAAGCTTCCTGACCAGTACCCAATAACTCCTGTCACAATTAGCATTATTGATCAGGTTGTGGTCAGAGTGCTAGGAGCTCCAACACTTCGCTCTTCAAGAGATCTTTGATACTTTATAAGCTGTTATCTCGTCTAACATCCCTTTTTCAAATCTGTTGCTGGAATATTAAAGAAGACATCTGCAGTGACACAAGTAGGTGAAGGTTACATGTAACAAAAAATAATCACTGCCAAAATGCACACTTATTATTTGTTATGAATTGTAATTTAGAATGTAACAACTATGATGCAGAAGTCCAGGAAATCAAGGTGGCAACTGAGAAACTGTTGAACACCAATCTCGGTCCACAGCCTGTGGTATTCCTGACAGATGCAAGATCAGCACTCCAAGCACTTCAGTCCAGAAAATTGCCAGGTATACAAGCCCTACTTTCTGAACTGTGCAACCAGTGCAGGGTCGCCATGCAGTGGATAACGTCTCATTGTGGAATACCAGGAAACGAGAGAACAGACCGACTGGCTAAAGAAGGTGCTACAGAATAGCAACCGGATGTACTAGTTACGTACCATCAGAAGAAAAAGATGATCAAATCAATCAGAAAGCCACCAACACCAACGCAGGATGACTACCAAGCTATGAACAGATCAGAACAAATTGTCATTCTGCGCCTCAGAACAGGACACAACCGACTCCGCAGCCACATGTATACAAAATTCAAGATTGGCAATTGAGCCACGTGTACATGTGGACAGGCACCCCAGACTGCGGAGCACGTACTTCAAGATTGCCCCGAATATGATATATTGAGGCAAACCCACTGGCCCAGAGAAACAACACTGGAAGCAAAACTATACGGACCTCTGTATGAACTACAAAAGACAGTGAAGTTTATACAAGAAACAACATTGCAGATATAGACAATATATTTCAAGCGAACGAAAGAAGAAGAAGTAATTTAGAATCCTTTATTGATGTGCTGTATTTTTTTTTTGTACTATTCATGGGGAAATATTAAAATGATTTGTTAAATGAACATAAACTAGTTTTATGGGTGGAGTTTATGTATGGCTTTTATGTATGGCAAGTCATGTGATACAAATCTGCCTTACTTTAATGTTGTTATGGGCAAAATAAAAATGTGTAACTGTGATCTGAATAACATTTCATTCTGATGCTGTTTTCAAAAGAGTAATTAGCATATTTAACTGACTTTCTAATATTGCTATTTTTTTGTTCATATTAATGTATCATTCATTTTACTGTTTAGCCTATGTTACTACATAGAACTGCTGTAAATTTCTGTTTTCTGCTCAAATGTCATAACAAGAAATATGCTTCTATTTTTGAAATCTTCTGGATAATTTTGTGTCAGAGTTGCTCACCCTTTATTAGTGTATCTATGCTATATTGTAGCATGCCTTGGCTCTGACACATACATACATATATTTTATGCAGTAGATAAAATTGCAGCATTTTTTACTGACTCTGCTTATTAGATCTCAGTGTACTATGTCATTTGCTAGCATTTATTTAAAAGATTGACCATTGAGATTTCATTGACTCAATAATAATGTAAGTTTGACTGCTGTACTGTTGTGGTTTACTTTTTTATGTAAAACTTAACTGTAGCTGTGGGAGCATGAAGTTCATTTACCACCTGCTGTATGACAATTACTCGGTGTTGTTTCCATGGGTTCCTGAGTAACTAAAGTAAGAACAAGATCCTTGCTCCATCAGTTATGTCATAAGAGGTGACTGCTGTGAGGTGATGTAACAGACTGCTGTGAGGTGATATAACAGACTGATGTGAGGTGATGTAACATGCTCCTGTGAGGTTATGTAACCGACTGCTGTGAGGTGATGTAACAGGCTGCTGTGAGGTGATGTAACAGGCTGCTGTGAGGTGATGTAACAGACTGCTGTGAGGTGATGTAACATGCTGCTGTGAGGTGATGTAACAGACTGCTGTGAGGTGATGTAACAGGCTGCTGTGAGGTTATGTAACCGGCTGCTGTGAGGTTATGTAACTGGCTGCTGTGAGGTGATGTAACAGACTGCTGTGAGGTTATGTAACAGACTGCTGTGAGGCGATGTAACAGACTGCTGTGAGGTTATGTAACAGACTGCTGTGAGGTGATATAACAGACTGCTATGAGGTTATGTAACAGACTGCTGTGCGGTTATGTAACAGACTGCTGTGCGGTTATGTAACAGACTGCTGTGAGGTGATGTAACAGACTGATGTGAGGTGATGTAACAAACTGCTGTGAGATGATGTAACAGACTGCTATGAGGTTATGAACAGACTGCTGTGAGGTGATGTAACAGACTGCTGTGAGATGATGCAACAGACTGCTGTGAGGTTATGCAACAGACTGCTGTGAGGCGATGTAACACTGCTTTGAGGTTATGTAACAGACTGCTGTGAGGTTATGTAACAGACTGCTGTGAGGTGATGTAACAAGCTGCTGTGAGGTGATGTAACAGGTTGCTGTGAGGTGATGTAACAGACTGCTGTGAGGTGATGTAACAGACTGCTGTGAGGTGATGTAACAGACTGCTGTGAGGTGATGTAACAGACTGTTGTGAGGTTATGTGAGGTGATGTAAAAGATGGCTGTGAGGTGATATAACACTGATGTGAGGTGATGTAACAGACTGCTGTGAGGTGATGTAAGAGGCTGATAATCCCTTGATGTAAAATAAACTGCTAAAGAAACAACTGCTGCAAGAGCATATGAATACTTTTGTGCAGGCTTCCTGTAAGGGGAGGCCAGCTACGGAACATCCTGTCTTCACAAGTTTGAGTTTTGACTTTGTCAGTTATAAGAACAGTCTGTCTTCATCACAAGTTTGAGTTTTGACTTTGTCAGTTATAAGAACAGTCTGTCTTCATCACAAGCTTGAGTTTTGACTTTGTCAGTTATAAGAACAGTCTGTCTTCATCACAAGCTTGAGTTTTGACTTTGTCAGTTATAAGAACAGTCTGTCTTCATCACAAGCTTGAGTTTTGACTTTGTCAGTTATAAGAACAGTCTGTCTTCATCACAAGCTTGAGTTTTGACTTTGTCAGTTACAAGAACATTCTGGATACATCAGACCTAAAGGTATTTTATAGGGCCTACTTGCACACACACCCTAATATAACCGACTAGGTTGAATGGGACGTGCCTCACCAAAACGAGGCAAAATTTTATTTTTAAAAACATTTTCATCACAAGCTGTTCATTGAAAACATTTGGGATTTCCATTGTGTAATCAACCTATGTAGTTCGGGGGTGGGGGGTATCTGAGGAGACAAAGAAAGAATAAGAACACTGCTCCCACAGGCATGTCGTAAGAGGTGACTAACATAAGGTTATGCATGGTGCTGGTAACCTCATCATATGAAGCAAATAGCTACAGAAACTACCGCTGTAGAAGCCCCAGGACAATGATGCCAGCTGCCAGTAAGGGTGTCAGCTGCAGTGGTGGCTACTTTGTTCTATAAGAAGTGAAAAAGGAAATGAATGCAAAATCCAAATTTTTATTTCTCGAATTGCTTTTATGACTCCTGAAATATTTGCTGAGAGCATGAGCACTACAAGTTTGCTTTGTCCAGTGGGTTGTGAGAATTCCATCAAGGAAAATTGCCAGTTTCATTTTCTTGGAATATTCCAAATTGGAGAGCTGCTGGAAAAACAAATATGATTAATCATTAGAATAATCTCAAAGAACATCACTAAATCTGGACAGTTTGCAGGCAGTTATTTACTTGTGAAGTTAAGGAAATCTATATTATGAATTGATTCTCTGGCAGTGTTAGGCCTTGAGATTGTACCCCAGTTATCCCATTTTGTTCATGATCCCTGGTGAAGCAAATCATAAATTCAAGTGGTTTATCTAAAATTTCAAGTGGTACTCTGAACTAACTTTAGACAAACTTGTTGGCCTGCTTGTGTGTTACTAATGCTGGAAACAAGAGCAAAGAACTCTGTAACCTTCCACATAAATCATAGGAAATGACTAAGGAGGGTTAGCATCCTGTAAAAACTTAATCCAAAAAAAAACGTTGACAAAAACATGGACAAGCTAATCAAAGCAAATAATTGAAAGAATTCAAGTGAGAAGGGGACTGGAGGCAGACATGAAAGGGATAACAAAGACATGGAAAGATAATGAAAGGCTGGCACAGGATAGGGGGGTTGTCATGAGTTTGTTGAAGGCCTGGCACAGGATAGAGGGGTTGTCATGAGTTTGTTGAAGGCCTGGCACAGGATAGAGGGGTTGTCATGAGTTTGTTGAAGGCCTGGCACAGGATAGAGGGGTTGTCATGAGTTTGTTGAAGGCCTGGCACAAGGTAGAGGGGTTGTCATGAGTTTGTTGAAGGCCTGGCACAGGATAGAGGGGTTGTCATGAGTTTGTTGAAGGCCGTTGCTGCTTAGAAGCTGAATGGTAATGATGATGATGAATTTTGTTGCTGTTCATTTGTTTTGTTTGCTCCCTAAGTAGCATGGGACCACCACTGTAGCTGGTTGCCTTGCTGGAAGCCTGCACTAAAGCATTCATGTCATCTTATAATGTGATAGTTCATGTAGCAGTTTGTTTTACATCATAAGGTAGCCAGCCCCATTTGTTAAAAATGTTAAACTGTCTTGTCTTGTGCCATTATTGCTTTCCATTACTGCTCAGACATTACGGATCAGACATTGCTGCTCAGACATTACTGCTCAGACATTACTGCTCAGACATTACGGATCAGACACTGCTGCTCAGACATTACTGCTCAGACATTTGCTGCTCAAACATTGCTGCTAAGACATTACTGCTCAGACATTGCTGCTCAAACATTGCTGTTCAGACATTACTGCTCAGACATTACTGCATTAAATCTATGGGCCATTAAAATTGCCTGGTGACGATGTTGTAGTAGAATTGTTATTTTTATTTGTTTTTGTCACATATGACATTTTGCTATACCTTACTGTCTCTTAGGAGCCACGGTAGTGTAGTGGTTAGTGCACTGGCTTCCTAGCTCTGTGGTCCAAGGTTCGATCCCCAGTTGAGGTGGGATTTTTTAGACCGCAAACGGCTCCGGGGTCGCCCCAGCCTCATGATTTGGGTACCAGAGTAACTCTGGGAAGGTTAAGGCAGTCGGCGTGATGCTGACCACATCACCCCTAGTGTGCTGTATGGTCAAGAAAATATGGGCCTAACACCATATTCCCAATATGCCGCAATGGGCGTGTAACGGGATCCTTTACCTTACTGTCTCTTAAGGTCAACTTTTGTGACATTTATGCAGCGTGATATTTTTAAATGTAATCACATTTTCTCTTAACCATAACAAAATTGTTAATACATGGAGGGGACAAAGCCACACAATTTATAACAGTGAAGAAATTTAAAACAAAAAACAAACAAAACGTAACCACCACACAAATTATAGCAACAAAGAAATTTTTTAAACGAAAGAAAATGTAACCACCACACAAATTATAGCAACAAAGAAATTTTAAAAACATAAGAAAATGTAACCACCACACAAATTATAGCAATGAAGAAATTTAAAAAACAAGACAAAAAATTGTGACTATTTCTGAGCCAGAATTAGTAAAAATCCCAGGTTTGATTCAGGTGAAGTGACTAGTTCCCCCCACCCCCCAACTTATCATCTTGATTGTTATTGTTATCGGTTTATGTCTCCCTCCATTTGCCTTATTACTAAATAAATTGTTCTGAAGCTAAGAATTAATTATCATCACAGGGGGTCTGAAGAGACAAGGCTGCCCTACATAGCTCCCCGGGGGGGTCTGAAGAGACAAGGCTCCCCTACATAGCTCCCCGGGGGGTCTGAAGAGACAAAGAAAACATAGGACCACTACCCCCACAGACATGTCGTACAAGGTGACTAGTGTGAGGTTGTGTATGAGCTGGCAGCCTCATCTTGTCAAATAACTTGCCACAGAAACCACTGCTACAAGACTATATGACTGCTTTATACAGGCTTCCTGCAAGAGGACCAGCTTCAGTGATGATGATGATGATGAGTAGCTGATAAGTAAATAGAATATTGGAAAGAAAAGATTGACTTGAAGCAAAAAATGTAAAATGTCTTACACCTGTTTTATGTTACACCTGTTTAGGTTACACCTGTTTTATGTTACACCTGTTTAATGTTACTCCTGTTTTATGTTACACCTCTTTTATGTTACTCCTATTCTTGTTCCTTCTTTATTCCTTACTGTATTATTGTTTTTTATTGTTATTACTGTATACAGATTGAAAGATAAATGTTACTTGTTAGGATAGTTTATTTACAAGCAGAACTGACAAACATTTTTTTTTAATGTAACAATAACAGACTCCACAAATTATAATCCCAATAAACTGATTGAAAAAATACTTTTGACAGCTACATTTCTATTTTGATAAGTTTAGTATCTTAGATATGTTGACTGGAAATCAAATATTATAGGTCATTGTAAATACCAGCCTGAGACAGACTTTGGTGACATCGTGTTATAAGAACAAGAACCAAAGTTGTGGAGAATATTCTTGGTGATGGCAGAAGGATGAGAAATTGTGATTATATTGAATTTAATACAAGAGCCAAGCATTCTGCATAAGGTAGATACCAATCTACCAGTAGATCCCAGGTGATGGTATGATTCGGTAGATCTCTAAGTAGCAGGGGGGGTGGGGGGGGGGGGGGGGGGGGGGGGGGGGGGGGGGGGAAGATTGTTAAGCTAGGGAAATTTCAGACTAGCTATCTCCCTCTAGCATTTACAAATGTTGTATCCCCAGGAGTAAGGTTTTTTCCACATTCCCACTCAAATCTGATGATCTAGCTTATCTCAAATCTGATGATCTAGCTTATCTCAAATCTGATGATCTAGCTTATCTCAAATCTGATGATCTAGCTTATCTCAAATCTGATGATCTAGCTTATCTCAAATCTGATGATCTTGCTTATACAAATTTACTTCAACTGTGAACTACATGGGACTGGCATGTAATATTTTCACTGAAGTGAAGTTAGCATTCAGCAACAAGTAATTTAGTTTCAGTTTTCCAATGCCCCGATGATGAAATTGCCGGACGATGTTCTTCCAGCAGAAATAAACAGTAAGACATAAGCTGCAAATTCCACAAACTCTCAAACCTGAAGACAAACATTATTTTATCAAGGTAAATCTTTAAAGAGTTCACTGTTTCAAAAGTAGGTCCCCACAGATTCTGGTTGCCTGCTACTTTTGTTTTGCTGAGATACAGATAGGTATGACATGTCTCATCAATGTTGAAACACCATGACCTGTAAAACTTTGTATGTCGGAGGATATACTCCATGCTGCTAGTATCATTGCTATCATGTTGCTTACCATTTCACATTTTGCCTCTCTCTGTTCATTACAGTTATGAGATACATGTATATTATACACAATTTAATGTTTAATTTTGTTGAGTTTATATGAGATATTTCAAAGATTGACAATTTAAGTTCAGTTGACCCAGGGATCTCTGACGAAACAAGGAAAGACTTAGAACAACTGCATGTCATACACAGCCACTAATAGGCAATGCCTGGGACTGGCAACCTCATCATGTCAAACAAATTGTTACAGAATCCAGTGCTGCAAGAGCATGTGAATGTTTAGTACAGGCTTCCAACTAGGGCACCAGCTAAAGTGGTGACTCCATGCAAGATCAAAGGACAATGGTAATGATGGTGACTCCTAGTAATGTCAAGTTTAAATGATGATGGTGACTCCTAGTAATGTCAAGTTTAAATGATGATGGTGACTCCTAGTAATGTCAAGTTTAAATGATGATGGTGACTCCTAGTAATGTCAAGTTTAAATGATGATGGTGACTCCTAGTAATGTCAAGTTTAAATGATGATGGTGACTCCTAGTAATGTCAAGTTTAAATGATGATGGTGACTCCTAGTAATGTCAAGTTTAAATGATGATGGTGACTCCTAGTAATGTCAAGTTTAAATGATGATGGTGACTCCTAGTAATGTCAAGTTTAAATGATGATGGTGACTCCTAGTAACGTCAAGTTTAAATGAAGATGATGGCTCCTAGTAATGTCAAGTTTAAATGATGATGGTGACTCCTAGTAATGTCAAGTTTAAATGATGATGGTGACTCCTAGTAATGTAAAGTTTAAATGATGATGGTGGCTCCTAGTAATGTCAAGTTTAAATGATGATGGTGGCTCCTAGTAATGTCAAGTTTAAATGAAGATTGTGACTCCTAGTAATGTCAAGTTTAAATGATGATGGTGGCTCCTAGTAATGTCAAGTTTAAATGATGATGGTGACTCCTAGTAATGTCAAGTTTAAATGATGATGGTGACTCCTAGTAATGTCAAGTTTAAATGATGATGGTGACTCCTAGTAATGTCAAGTTTAAATGATGATGGTGACTCCTAGTAATGTCAAGTTTAAATGATGATGGTGACTCCTAGTAATGTCAAGTTTAAATGAAGATGGTGGCTCCTAGTAATGTCAAGTTTTAATGAAGATGATGGCTCCTAGTAATGTCAAGTTTAAATGATGATGGTGGCTCCTAGTAATGTCAAGTTTAAATGAAGATGGTGGCTCCTAGTAATGTCAAGTTTAAATGATGATGGTGGCTCCTAGTAATGTCAAGTTTAAATGAAGATGGTGACTCCTAGTAATGTCAAGTTTAAGTGATGATGGTGACTCCTAGTAATATCAAGTTTAAATGATGATGGTGGCTCCTAGTAATGTCAAGTTTAAATGATGATGGTGGCTCCTAGTAATGTCAAGTTTAAATGATGATGGTGGCTCTTAGTAATGTCAAGTTTAAATGATGATGGTGACTCCTAGTAATGTCAAGTTTAAATGATGATGGTGACTCCTAGTAATGTCAAGTTTAAATGATGATGGTGGCTCCTAGTAATGTCAAGTTTAAATGATGATGGTGACTCCTAGTAATGTCAAGTTTAAATGATGATGGTGACTCCTAGTAATGTCAAGTTTAAATGAAGATGGTGGCTCCTAGTAATGTCAAGTTTAATGATGATAGTGGCTCCTAGTAATGTCCAGTTTAAATGAAGATTGTGCCTCCTAGTAATGTCAAGTTTAAATGATGATGGTGGCTCCTAGTTATGTCAAGTTTAAATGATGATGGTGGCTCCTAGTAATGTCAAGTTTAAATGATGATGGTGACTCCTAGTAATGTCAAGTTTAAATGAAGATGGTGACTCCTAGTAATGTCAAGTTTAAATGAAGATGGTGACTCCTAGTAATGTCAAGTTTAAATGAAGATGGTGACTCTTAGTAATTTCAAGTTTAAATGAAGATGGTGACTCTTAGTAATGTCAAGTTTAAATGATGATGGTGACTCCTAGTAATGTCAAGTTTAAATGATGATGGTGACTCCTAGTAATGTCAAGTTTAAATGATGATGGTGGCTCCTAGTAATGTCAAGTTTAAATGATGATGGTGACTCCTAGTAATGTCAAGTTTAAATGATGATGGTGACTCCTAGTAATGTCAAGTTTAAATGAAGATGGTGGCTCCTAGTAATGTCAAGTTTAAATGATGATAGTGGCTCCTAGTAATGTCAAGTTTAAATGAAGATTGTGCCTCCTAGTAATGTCAAGTTTAAATGATGATGGTGGCTCCTGGTTATGTCAAGTTTAAATGATGATGGTGGCTCCTAGTAATGTCAAGTTTAAATGATGATGGTGACTCCTAGTAATGTCAAGTTTAAATGAAGATGGTGACTCCTAGTAATGTCAAGTTTAAATGAAGATGGTGACTCCTAGTAATGTCAAGTTTAAATGAAGATGGTGACTCTTAGTAATTTCAAGTTTAAATGAAGATGGTGACTCTTAGTAATGTCAAGTTTAAATGACTTGTGATTTATTTGTTCATGTTAAACTTTCATATTCGTTTTTATTAGCTCCCTATGGAGTATTGGTGTTCAGCTAATACATTTCAAGCCTTCCTCTTCTGCACCATTTATTCAAGATTTCCTCTCCTGCACCATTTATTCAAGCCTTCCTCTCCTGCACCATTTATTCAAGATTTTCTCTCCTGCACCATTTATTCAAGATTTCCTCTCCTGCACCATTTATTCAAGATTTCCTCTCCTGCACCATTTATTCAAGATTTCCTCTCCTGCACCATTTATTCAAGATTTCCTCTCCTGCACCATTTATTCAAGATTTCCTCTCCTGCATCATTTATTCAAGCCTTCCTCTCGTGCACCATTTATTCAAGATTTCCTCTCCTGCGCCATTTATTCAAGATTTCATCTCCTGCACCATTTTTCAAGATTTCCTCTCCTCCACCATTTATTCAAGATTTCCTCTCCTGCACCATTTATTCAAGATTTTATCTCCTGCACCATTTATTCAAGATTTCCTCTCCTGCACCATTTATTCAAGATTTCCTCTCCTGCACCATTTATTCAAGATTTCCTCTCCTGCACCATTTATTCAAGATTTCCTCTCCTGCACCATTTATTCAAGATTTCCTCTCCTGCACCATTTATTCAAGATTTCCTCTCCTGCACCATTTATTCAAGATTTCCTCTCCTGCACCGTTTATTCAAGATTTTATCTCCTGCACCATTTATTCAAGATTTTATCTCCTACACCATTTATTCAAGATTTCCTCTCCTGCGCCATTTATTCAAGATTTCCTCTCCTGCACCATTTATTCAAGATTTCCTCTCCTCCGCCATTTATTCAAGATTTATCCATGTCTTATTTATCCCTTTTGTGTCTGTCTCCAGTTACCGTCTCCATTTCTGTTGTACTTGGGATTCCAGAATGAGAGCTGCCTTGTAATGCTATCATCTGAATTTGTCAGTATTTATTCTATCCAGCATCAGCATCTTTTTCTCTCTGTCGGTACCATATTGGTGATTTTGTCCTACCATTCCAAAGCTTCTGTTCTGGGCAGGCATCCATTTATGACAGTAAAACTTTAATGTAGTTAATCATAATCATGATCATGTTGCTAGCCACTTCATATGTTACTTCTCTGTCCAGTCAGTTATGAGACCCAGCAGTATGTATGTCTTATAACCAATTTAAGGGAAGGAGCTATAGTGACTAAGGGGAAGAGCTATAGTAACTCAGAGGCTGTAAGGGGAGGAGCTACAGTGACATTATATTGTCATAAGTAATGCTGAATGCCAATTAAAATGCACAGGCTTAACCAACACCATTAATAGTTAAACGTAACATAGCATTTGGTAGTATAATGTTATTGGTTGCCATGGAAACAGCAGCCATATTGAATTTATTGCTGTTTTTAAATCGATGAAAGCTTCTTTTTTCCTCTATTATTTATTGAGTTATGAGCACCAAATGTGAATTGGAAGCTCATAATTGTATTTTAAAACATTTTTCAGATTAAATTGTTTTTTAAGTTTAGTAGATCCAGAGCTATATAACTTTAAAGTTAGCATGTAAGAATAATAACAAATTTTGCAAAATGTTACATTATTTTCAAAATACCGGTATCTAAATTTCGGTAAGATGTCGTATTCTGAGAAGTTTTATCATGCATGTGCAAATCTGATGTTAATTTGTGAATAAACAAATTAGAGTTTTGATAAATTTATAGTTTACTTCGCAGGAGCAGCACAATTTCCTTAAAAAAAATACTACTTTCCAGAGTCAAAATACACTAGCACAGAATGTGTCCTGACAGTTTTTATTGATATATTTAGATTCAGGATATTATACATTTTCAGATAATAGAAAGATCCCAGTTTTTATATTTTTTCTCGTTTCATTTAGAAGGTCGAGCTGCCCGTCCATTAACGCTTAGTTTTCCAGAGTTTATTTGAGATTTTATTTTAATTAATTATTTGCACTTATCTGACTTAAGGCAACTTCTGACAACAGTAACAACAAAAGCAGACATCCAATTTTGCATTTATGAACTGAGATGTGGTGAGGTAGCGAAGTTTCCCATGTTAAAGCAACTATGTAGCGAACAAAGTACAGTCAGCTGGACAAGGAAGTTAAACGCCAAACCCGAGCGAAGAAAAGGAATTTCCTAGCCGATCTTGCAAGACAGGCAGAAGAGGCAGCACTGAGAAATGAACAAAGCACAGTATACAAAATAACTAAATTCATCAGCGGAAAACGAGGTGCAAACAATATTACATTAGTAAGAGATAAGCAAGGAAATCTCATCACGACAGCAGAGGGACAGGAAACCAGATGGGCAGAGCACTTCAGAGAAACTCTGAACAAGGAACCACCAGAGACACAATTGAATGTTCCTGAGGCTGAAAACGATCTAGATGTAAATACAGACATTCCACGAAAAGAAGAAATCATCACAGCAATCAAATGGTTAAGGGCATGCACTATAGTGAGAACTGGATTTTACGCACAAAATATCAATTTTTTACTTTTGAGCTATTTTATTAAACAATCATCGAGGAATCGATTGAGCAAGGTTTTATGACATAAAAAATGCATTTGATGTATTAAAAAGCATATTTTCTGTACTACCCCCAAGCTATGATTTGCAAATTTGTGCCGAAAATGCAAGATTCGTCGTTCAATAATACCTTAGTTACGCTGTCCATATCGTGGACTATGTGCTATCGATAAAAAGGGAATTTCGTTGTCTGTCGTAATATAGCAAATTCGAAACTTTTTTTTCCTCATAGCTCTGAGTGATGTGGGTTTGAACATTTCCGTAATTTTACGCTAACTTCCTTATAAGGAGTGGTCACGTGGAGACCTCATTCCTGACCCATCCAAGACGCATTCGTAAACACCTGTTTTGATTGGTCATAACAACATTTTGGCTGCGTGCGCAAAAGTGGAAGATAACAGCTTCTTCCGCCCGTAAACAAATTAATTGTTTGCTGCATATTTTCTCTTGTTTAAATTTCTGTGAATTATGTTCTATTACTTCAAAATGGGAAGAATAGGTAAGAGATCAAAGCAAATATCTGCTGCAAGATCGCGTCGACAGTATGTAATTTCTAGTACCGTAATGGTAAGACAGAATCAGCGGTGAATGATAAGCAAACTGATGTGGTCTCAACATGGAATTTCTGCATACCAGTATCCGATAGGCCTATAGTTCAAATTGCTGATCCAGTAGTGCCGTTCACCACTGGCCCAAGTCGATCTGATATAAAAATTAACTTGAGCACGAGCAAGAATGTTGCATCTCATAATACTGTCTGCGCCCCACCTAAACCTACGTACAGAACCATTGTGGACATTTCTTTCCTCAACAACCTTCTTACAAATGTGTGTTGCAATGTGAGTAAGCAAAGCACATTGCAAACAAGAACTGACAACACCAAGTCAAAGGGTTTCTCTCTCTTCCTGGAAGTTGTGTGTCACACATGTGAAAAAGCAATTTCTAGAACGTACACATCCGAGAGTGAACCAGAAGGCCGCGGCCCTCAGAGACATGCAATCAACAAATCTGCTGTTCTTGGTGCCCTCGTGTCTGGAATGGGCCCATCTACGTTCAATCTCTTCTGTGAGAACCTAGACCTCCCTGGCCTGCACCAGAAAACATTTCATAAATATGCAGATCAAATTTTTGATCATATAGATACCATGCACGCTACAGTATTTCAACGTGCCGTCAGCATCGTACGAGCTGAGCATGCTAAGAGTCAGCATCGTACCATTAATAAAAAAGAAGTCATTGACATCGCTGTCAGCTTTGATGCAACGTGGCTAACTAAGAGGTCATAAGTCACTGATAGGTGTTGGCAGTGTTATCGACATCTTGACTGGCATGGTCATCGATACGCATGTTATGTCTTCCTTCTGTCACACCTGCGAGAATACTGGACAGTGGCAACTGAAAAATCTGCCGGACAAATTTGAAAAATGGAAAGCAGAGCATCAGAAGGACTGCTGCCGTAATTACGAAGGGTCAGCCGGAATGATGGAGGTAAAAGCCTGTGAAGTTCTCTTTCTTCGTTTAGGGGTAAATCACAAGCTACGCTACACTGTTTTGCTATCAGATGGCGATTCCAAGTCCTACAACAGACTCTGCGACATCAAACCGTATGGACCAGAAGTTGACATAACCAAAGAAGAGCGCGTCAACCATGTTGCAAAGCGATTAGGCACTGCACTGAGGACACTCATTACTGACTGCAGGAAACAAAAAGTAACCCTTGGGGGAAATGGCCGTGGTCGTCTAACCCAAAATGTCATACGAAAATTGTGTATTTACTACACCAGGGTCATCTGCAAGCATAGTACAGCCCCAGAGATGAAACAAGCCATCATGGCTTCTCTCTACCATGGGTATTTGACAAACGACAAACCCCAACATAATTTGTGTCTGCCATGCAAAGACTCCTGGTGTTTCTATCAGGCTTCCATCGCCAAAGGAGAAGCTGCCGGACCACACGAGACCAAGGTTCACACTCCGCTAGACTACAACCTGCTCCATAAGCACTTTGCCCCTATTTATGAGCTGAAGGAGGTGCAGCATATAGTTCTGGACAATTTTAAACACATTCAGCCACCCAGAATGGAGTATATTGGACAAGAGAAAGCACTCGGTGAGTAAAATGCATTTTTCTTAAAACTAACGTTTTATTAACACAAAATTTTATTACTAATAAACTATCTAACAGATCAGTCTGAAATTTGGCATGCATGTGGTACACATATATACCTTTAAATTTTCACAGGTTTTTTTTTTGATATTTTGGTAATTTGCTTTGATATATTTTTAAAAATATATTTTTCATACAAATATAGTGTATTTTTAAAGAAATTCATTAAAAATATAATTTTAAACTTATCAAAATAATCATGTGTAAAATTGTTTTAATTGTCAGTCACAACATGTGTGTGCAATTTGATAAAGTTTGGTCAATGGGAAACATATGATTTTTGCTCTAGAAAATTGGTTGAATTCCAATATGGCGGATGGTTTTTTTTTTGTTACCATGGTAACCACATGTTTTTTAACAAAATAAAGTGTAGATTTTGGTTCATGGACATACACTGTGTCTATTGAGCACATAAAAAGTTTGAAAATGTTATTAGAACAAAAGTTAGTTTTCACTGTAGTTTATGCCCTTAAAGAACGGAAAAGCTCCTGGCAATGATAACTTAAAGCAGAGCTATTTAAGACAGACCCTGAGCTAGCAGCAGAACTATTAGAACCACTATTTGCACAAGTCTGGAAAACGGGGACAACACCATCAGAGTGGAACAAAGGAATAATTGTCAAATTGCCCAAGAAGGGAGATCTTGCAGACTGCACTAATTGGAGAGGAATCACTCTTCTCTCAGTTCCCAGCAAAATACTAGGCAGGATAATTATACAGAGAATTTCAAAAGCAGTAGACCACAAACTGAGGAAAGAACAAGCAGGATTTAGAAAGAACAGAAGATGTGTAGATCATATATTCACTCTCAGGAACATTATAGAGCAGTGCTCAGAATGGCAAAGACAGCTGTACATTAATTTCGTTGATTTTGAAAAGGCTTTTGACAGCATACATAGGGACAGTTTATGGAAAAATACTGAGGGCTTATGGAATTCCAAGCTGCATAGTGTCAATCATAAAAAGCCTCTATGCCAACTTTACGTGTAGTGTTGGGCAGAGCAACCTAACCTTTGAGGTGAAGACAGGAGTAAGACAGGGATGCCCCTTATCAACCACTCTATTTTTAACAGTCATAGATTGGGTGATGCGCCAGACAACAGAAGGCAGTCCAAGAGGAATAAGATGGACTACATTTTCTACATTGGAAGATCTGGAATATGCAGATGACATTGCACTACTTGCACATTCACATCAACACATCCAGGAAAAAACGGATAGACTTAATAAGTTTAGCCAGCAGGTGGGCTTGAACATCAATTTAAAGAAGTCAGAGGTCATGACGCTCAATGTGAGCAACCCTGAGCCCATATCAGTAAGGAATCAGCGACTGGTACAGACAGACACCTTCACATACCTAGGATGCATACTAACACCAGACGGCGGGGCAGGCAAAGACATCAACATCAGAATGAATAAGGCAAGAACAGCCTTTTTTTTAGCCTTAACAACATCTGGAAGTCCTCTCAATACAGCACAAGCACAAAATTAAGATTATATCAGAGCTGTGTGCTTTCTGTGCTTCTCTATGGTGCGGAATGCTGGAGAGTTACAGAGAAGGAAATGTCGAAATTGTCCTCTTTTCACACAACATGCCTAAGAAAAATTAACCGAATCTTTTGGCCGAATACCATCACCAACCAAGATCTGCTTACTCAGAGCAAGCAAGAGGACATGCACACCATCATAGCTGGCAGACGCTGGAGCTGGGTTGGCCATGTCCTCAAAAGAGACTTCGATGCCATCATAAGAACAGCTATGCTTTGGACCCCTGAAGGAAAACGAAAGAGAGGCCGACCAAAAACAACCTGGCGGAGGACTGTGGAGGCTGAGATGCAAAGAATGAACCAGAGTTGGGGCACTGTACGAAGGATGGCCGCCGACCGAGCAAAGTGGAATCAATTTGTTGTTGCCCTACAAGACGCCACTAGGCGTGATGGCCACTGACTGCTTTGACGGTCGGCGGCTAAGGATCAAAGAAGAAGATCTGGTGAGGTATCTTCACAAAACGGTCTGTCTTTTATTTTGACGAAGCAGTGTTTACAGACTTGTCGTTATCCATTGCTTCATGTCAATTCCAATTTATATCAGTCATTCTCGTGCCAGTTTCTGTTATTGTTTTTTTTTTTTTAAATAAATAAATATATCATGTAATGAATTACAAGATTGTTTGTCTCATTTTGTGGAAATTCTGGTTTTGTTTCTGTTTAAATGTGCTTTCTTACTTTTTCATTTCATTATCTTATGAATGGTTTCTTTTGTAACCCTTGCTTTGTGCTAGTGTTCTCTGTTTCCTAGAACTTCTTCATGTTTCATGTTAATCTGTGTTTAATCTGTTGTCTTCAGTTGTGGTGGTTTTTGATGTTATGCAATGTTGTTGTTCTTTATTACTATTGTACTGAATGAGGTCAGCTGTGAAGGTCCCTGATTATAACAAATTTTGGGTTTAGTTATCAGGGTACCTTTCTGCTACCACCTTATGACCTCAATCAGACCTATTCTTGACTAGTATGTATGATAGCTACGTCTAATGTCTAGGGTTATGCAAGTGTGGTGTGATGGTAATTTGACACTAACACACACACATATAAACAACTAGGAAAGTCTATGATCAAATGAACTAACACATGGGTTAAATTTTGATGTGTAAATATTTTCTATACAATTTTTTTAGTCCTGAACCTAGTATTCTTCTGGTCAGGACTTTCCAAATTAAAAGAACTCAAGGTATATACATAAAAGCAACTTTTCAACCCAAAGGGACAGTTTGTCCAAACATATACTGTTAAAATATACTAATAGTGTTACTAACTTTCTAATATTACTGGTTTCTAACACTGGATGCTGTTTGGGATTCTTTAATCATCCCCAGTTCTTTAATACACAACTTTTAATGTTTAATTCTTTGGGGAATATGTTTATTATGTTACACAAGGGTGCACTAGTCTTTGATGCTGATGAAAAGTCGGGTGCCAGATATTTTACTTATCTGGCACAACTTGAACTGTCCGTATTCTTGCTGTAAAACGATCACTTTGATACTGGCCCAAAAGTAACATGGTGGACTCTGTAGACCCCTGTCACTACTGGAAATGAAAAGACTTCTTAACTGCTTTTCACAGACATCTGGCACCGGGCTAGTGCCAGATAAAACCCTGTAACAATGAAATAATGCCTCCTTGTTGATATCATACTTAAACTGTTATTTCTACAGATTATAATACATAAGAAATAAAGATCTGGGTCATATCTAATTGACCAACCCAGCGCATCCATTACAAAGTGTACCAGTGTTGTTCACATGTCTCTCCTCTCAAGGCGGCCCTACATCTGCAATAATAATATTAATCTTTTTTTTCTTCCATACAATAGGATAGGTGAGCTATGTCCATCTGGCTACCTAAGAAAACATTTTTATTTCACAAACATGTGCATTTTACAAAACTGGCAATGTGTTATAGCATAAATCTACCTCTAGGCCCTGCATATATCAGCTAGGGACCTAATTACTTACAGTCGTAATGGCAGTATCTCTCACTCACATTTTTAAACAAAATATATATGAATAATTTCTGCCTTACCATAAATTCAATGAATAAACACAGGTACGTTGATTAGCAGACTTCAGATGTCCTGCTGACTGGACTGTGATGCCTATTATTGTTTTACTTTATATATATTTACTTTAATAAGGCAAGTCACACTTCACAGAATTTCAAACGTCCTGTTCAATGGACTATATTATGAAATATGGCGTCGAGACTTTGAATTTTTTCAATATTATAAAAGACGTTGGCCAATGAGCGAACGACTACTTTTGAATTTGAAAATAAAAGCAAAAACAGACTTGATTTTTGGACATAACAAGTTTTCTCCTCACTCATTCTTAGATTTCCATTGCTAAAATATATTTAGTGTTAAGCCATCCCATAATTTCTCTCCCCTTGTCTACCCCTCCTCCAACAGAATACATGCTTGCTTGCCTCATTTCCAACAACGCGTTCAAAATTGTAATCGTTAGTGAATGCAAAATGAATTCAAAACCGCCAGTCTGTCCGTTTGTCTGCACAAACAAATACAGTCTTTTGTCAATAACTTTCTTATCTACTGGGGGATTTTGTATTTTTAAACATATTATTTATCAGGAGAAGATAAGCCATCAAACTAACTAGGTTTTATGATCCTAAACCCATTAATAAAGAAGTCCATATTTTTTTCCAGTTAGTTTCAATTTCCACTATGATATAAATTACGCCATCTTTTCTCCTTTCCCGCGTTGTCCAAAACTGAAACTACTAGTCTGTTACGTCATAAAATGGACTCTTTTGCAGCGAAAGCGCGGTCTGTGTGTTTATATATTTTCTCAGTGTGCTTATAGTCCGAAAAAGTATTGGGTTTTGCGGGGTATTTTTAAATTCTACAAAGCTTGCGACACGTTACCGAACACCTGCCACTGTATCGTCTCGCACTGTCGTCTTGGGCAGCTAGTCCAAGAATCTAACGCTTGACAATTTGTGGCATGTTTTCGCTCTCTCTCTCGCACTTTTATGCGTTCGTTTATGCCTCCCCTGTTTTATTCTTACTATCTTTCTTGGAACAACTAAGCCTGTCGTTTTCAAAATTTTTACCGTTAACCCTTGACGGGCGAGTTATAAAGTCCAATACCACTGGCGCGGCAATAAGGTTTCACACTACGTTCTTATCTCAATGCGATGACTGGCACGGGGAAAGAAGACGCGTTACAACTTTACTGTTTCTATTTCTACTCATATTATTTTAACTTTTATACTTATAATTAATAATTTTATCGCTGTATCAATGTACTTTATCACATCATTCTTCTCTATTTGTTTCATCTCCTGGTTATTGGAGCACTTGGTTCTTAAATGATGTTTTAACTGTAAGTTTGTCTTTTGTTTCTTAATTTTCCAGAATTTACATTAAACTGTTGTCCGTAGCTATGTGTTGTTGTATGCCATCTGAGTTTCAATTTTTTTTTTTTTTTGGGCTAACAAGATGTTGGTGCTTGCATAGAATAGAAGAATTAAATGGTATGACAAGGTTACCAATGTGGAACTGATGACAAGAACCAGACAAGTACCAGTTGAACAAGAGATGAGAAGAAGGTGGCGATGGATAGGACACACACTGAGGAAACCTGTTGATAGCATTACAAGGCAGTCCTTGTTCTGGAACCCACAGGGCAAGAGAGGCAGAGGTAGACCAAGAAGCACAATGGAGAAGAGAGCTGGAAACAGGTGAAAATGATGAGGAGAACGTGGAAATAACTTGAGATGATGGCACGTGACAGGAGGACTTGGGATGTGTTTGTTGAAGGCCTATGCTCCTTTGGGAGTGGAGGGTTATGAATGAAAATATGAGTGAATGAAGATGTAGATCTGATGATCTAAACTTCTGTTTATACATGTGCTATCAATCTTATTTTCTGTCATTTGTTCTTGTGATATCTACACTGCTTTGTGTATTCCTTTATGTCAAACATCCTTCCATCTAAAGCCAGTTGATTTGAAGCACAAAACTTTATGAATACATATGCATATAACGCACACATAACTTAACACAAAATTTTGCTTAATAATACAAGAATACAGCATAATAATACTAGATACAAATGAATAATGCCATTAGATTATTACTAATGAAGTTTTATTTTTATAGAAGGTTGTGCTCATCTCAAATCACACACAGTGAGGGACCTGAGATATCAAGTTAAAACTGCATGTTTCACTATTCATTTAGTAACAATACAGGATGGCAGCAGGGCCGGATTAAGCTAGTGCGGGGCCTGTAGCATATGTTAAGAAAGGGGCCCTATATTTAAAAAAAAAAACAATAAAACAACACAAATATATTTGAACACATACATTTTTAATTTGCATAGTAACTATCATTATCAATTAATTCGTGCTTATAATCCTATAAACTTGCCACTCATGTTGCTGGCGTTGTCATAACTTTGACCACGGCAGTGTTTAATATCAATGTCATTTGCCTTTAAAAAATTCAGTAGACTTTTAGTACGCTGTTCAGCACTATGACCTTCCATATCCAAAGCTGTCACAAATCTTTGAACTGGTCCAGATGGCAAAACATAGAGCAGAGTCAAAGTCAGCTGGTCCATATTAGATATATCTTGAGTAGAATCCAATAAAACGGAATAATACTTGTATTTCTTCACTTCACAGAGAATGTGATCTAGTATGCTGGATCCAATCAGATTGATGAATTCCTCACACGTGGTTTTAGATCGATATGATGTATGTCCAAATCCTTTGTTTGCACGAGTACTTATATGCTCTGCCAGAAAAGGGTCAAACTTGGCCAGTAATTCTAACAACCCTAAGTAATTCCCGTTATAAGGGTACCCAACAATTTCATCACTGCCACGAAATGAAAGGCCTCGTTCTGCTAAAAACTTCACAACTTCAATTATTCGCTCTAGAAGTTTGTGCCAATACTTTTCTTGAATGTCCATTTGTTTCACAAGATGGGAATCGACACGTTCACCTTTGTTTTTACGCATCAACAGTGAAATTAAAGCTTGTCTATGTGAGGAGCTTTCTTCATGTCAACGCAATAGATTGCTTGCATTTTTCCAGTCATTAAACCCTTCCGCAGTAAACTTTGATGAACATTCTGAACTCATAAGCTTGCATGGGAAACAGAATAGGCGCCCTTTACTTTCTGAATAGCATAACCATTTTCTTGCATGTTGCTTTTTTGTAAGTTTATGAATATGTGTAAAATAAGACTTCTGACAGTATCGGGTTTTCTTTTCAGTGTCATACAATCGCACGGATGAAGAGAAGGCATTATCAACATGTTGACATTTTTCACTTCCCTTGGATATGCAATATTCACGCTCACAGTCATCTATATTGTTCGGCCAGTCACCAATATCATTAGAGTACTTCTTCGTTTCACTTATTCTTTCACATTCAGACTCAGTGTATACTGGGTTTTGCTGTATGTTTTCTGCTGCACAGCCTGCACTAGTACTAGTTGTTCCTGTACTTCCAGCTTCAGCGGTTAGAGTACCACCACCATGAACATCAAAATATTCTGTCAGCTTACGTGTTTTTGATATCACAAGTTGATCTCTTATTTCTTTTTCTTCCTTCGCTTTACGTTTTTCACTTCCAGAAGCATAATTACGTCCAATATCTCTGTGTCTACTGCTCATTTTTTGAGTTTTCTAACCTTACAAATCAAGAAATTTTAATCAAGATCGAAAGAGAGTGCGAGCACGCCGTATACCTCAATTAAAACAGGAAGTTTCCGTTTCCTAAATTCTAGTTTTTATTGTTAATGCAAATTCATTTCACAAAGAACGAAACAAAATTAGAGGGGCAGTCGCCTAGAGCCAAAAAAGTGGCTTCCGTCCAAACGTGACCAAATTTTCAACGCCACTTAAATGGCTTCCGTCCGCAAACAGTTAAGATTAAAATAATGAAGAGTCACACTAAGTCACCCTCTTATGCTCTTTCTCTCACAATTTCGTGACACCAAATGAAAAGGCGCTAAAGATGGCATAAATCACAAGATCATTGGTTTAACGCTCGTATTTTTTTTCTTCTCTCTAACCAGCGGCACTCGAGCTTTCCAGCTCTTGGCCCAATGAAATGCCATTGAGAGGCTGGGGGGTCAGTGGACTTTCCTTCCAACCCGGTCAGGAGCTTCGCTCCTTCCCATCAACGCTCGTATTAGAAGATGACCAAAAAATTATGTACATATTTATTGGCACGGGGCCCCTAAAAGCGCGGGGCCCGTAGCATATGCTACTTGTGCTACTACGTTAATCCGGCTGGCATTCAGTTGTTCAATCGCCGTGTTTATTTGGTGCACAAACACATGTTTTCCCGTGATTTTTTTCAAAGCCGTTTTTGTTTGTTCCTGTCTTTGCACGTAGGCCACCCATCAACATTGTCTTTTCCTGTTTTTTTTGGCAGTGTTTTAAATGTTGCTTGTATCAATCCCATTGCTTCCCATTCTGTGAATGCCTGCTGTGCTTCCTTTTGACAACATTAGAGCCCACTTCACTGTAGCGTGCACTTCCTTCTTCGTGTGTCTTCTTCCAACAAAACCAAAGAAGAAAAAGACGAAAAACTCAGAAAATTAAAGTGAAGTTTTAACATCTGCCTGCAGTTCTGACAGGCAGAATTCTGAATCAGATGAAGATTATTACTGCACTTTGGTAGAAACATCAAATGACCACACGAACTGAAGCAACGAAAAACACTAAATGTATCTACGTGAGGGCAGTAGTCCTTGCCAGTATTAGCCCTGTCTCGAAGCTATCAGTGAACTAGCAATGGCGGATGTAGACTTATAAACAGCACACTTGCCAAAGAAGGAACAAAGATAAATTCAAATGAGACGCACTACCAGAAGTCCAATACGCTAAATAAAGTGACCGGGTTCCGGGATCAAAACCCGGTAGAGTCACGCTTCAACCTACGCAGCTGTCAATGGGTACCTGACCTGCTCTTGAGTGAAGGCAAATGCAACGAGGAAGAGAACTGGTCACTCCACCTGATAAAGCTGGACCAAGTATGGTAAAGTCTCTAACACTTTACTCCCTTCGGCAGTACCTGCCATGGAACTACCTTTACCTGACCAGGAATCGGCACAAAAAGAAACGACTCTTGACCTTTAGCTAGTGGTCCTTGTCATCAACAGCCTTTATCAAGGCTGACATCAAACTAGCCGAACAGGCAGATTGCGATGTCAGTCAAACTACTGGTAATGTCCTAAGCATGAATCACACAAAAGATATAACACATTGTGACAGAATGGGGCGGCCTCTGTCAGTTACATTTTTGTACTAATTTTTATTGCGTGCTTTCAATTGTCGCACATTCTTTTTTCTCTGCTATTTGTAGCATATATTTTGTATTTTACTTCTTACACCCCTTACGGTATGTCTGTTTGTTATACATTTAATTCACGGGTGCAGTCGACATCAGAATACAGATTAGCCCTACAAATCGCCAGCGTATTTGCTAATCGCTAATAAAGGCCAGGGTGCGTGACAGATAAGAGATTACTTGTCTGGGTGACACGTTTTGGACAGACACGGATGACCTAGTCGCTTCCTGTCCGACCTGTTATGACAAGATTACTTTAGAAAGTAATAATTCGTTATATCTGACACACATTGTCGTATAAGTTTACAGATGTGTTGTGAGTTCGCCTGCCAAGCAATCGGATGTTTTCATACCAGATATGGGAAAGGAACATCACGCGCAAAATTTGTCCATGTCGGAATATTTTGAAATCCCCCCCCCTCCCAACCCCAAAACGCATGTTTGAAAATGTTTGGAGCTTTTGAGAAGCTCCATAACAAACAGATGCGGGGGAGGACAGTGAATATTACCTGACACGCTTCAGTGTTAAGACACTGTGAGATTCACGCTTGCCAAAGACACCAGACTTGCCAGTAGTTAGAATGAGGATTTCATCTTATCAGACCGGACACCTTTTATTGGAGCATTCATAAGGACTTACAAAACAGCCCAGGAAACTCTACCAATTTAATAAGGAAAGCCACTGTCTGAGGAAACTGAACTCACGGAGTCTTAGAGGGAATTCTCTTACAAAAGTAACGGCCCCCAAGAACACGTGTAATAAACACCAATAAATGATGTTGCGGGTCGCACTAATGACCCGTCATCAAAGCATCATTTATTGGTGATGGCAGGGAGGATAGTGTGTTTCGCTTGCATAGCTAGGCGGGTTTGTCGCACGGATGGTCTTGGGTTCGAGTCCTGGGTAAGCCACTCACGTCTGTTGTTTTTCTGTTGTCTAGTTTTCTACTTCTTTACGAGTGCCTGAAAACATACCTTTATGTTTGTCTAATATTTATTGACTTTTATTCTTATTCTGAACGACGAAAGAAACAAGATGGCGCGCGGTGGTGACGAAATGCGACGAAAGAGCGAAGCAAGCGACGCAATTTGGAAACGTGGTTATAATTGAAAGCCGGCGAAAGAGCGAAGCGACGAAACTCGAAGCGGCGAAAGTCGAGGTATTGCTGTATTGTGAAGAAGTACCATCAGGGGTAATAATACAAAACAATACACACACCGTACACGAAATATGTATATCGAACGATAACAATAATTCACACTACAGTGTACCAGCTGTAAATTGGTACGGTACCTGACTCTACTCTTGAGGGAAGGCGAAGACAGCGTTGAAGGAATCTGATCACCAAACCTTATGGTCAAGTCTCTAACTACACTGCTCTACGGCAGAATCTGCTGTGGGATTACCTTTAACTTTATATAAAACAGGCTTACTGATATAACCGATAGATCATTGCACATGATTCATGGTTGAAAGCAACGCGCTGTGTGGAAGCACAACAACAACAAAGAAACAAAGTGACGAGCTCCGCCTGTGACAGTACCACGATTTGTATTTCCGCTTTCAGTTTTGATTTGCTTAAACTGATCAATGGCCGCAGAGAATCTGTTATTTGAAATGACATATCGATGAGACGGAGAAAGACTTCCATTTTGGCTGTGGTCGGAAAGTAATCTTTGAGGGACCATGATAAAGTTGATATTTAGTTGGATATAATATATGTTGATAAAGTACACCAGAACACTCCTAGGCGGGAAGACAGGCGTCTATCATCATCAGTTGACAAGATCCCTATGGTGTTGCCTGCCCCACTGTAGTGTATGGAATGTCAACTTGACCTACGCAGTGTTGTGTAGACATGGATGGAGTGTATAATGTGCGAATGATGATAAGGGTTCGTGTTGTTGACAAATGTTCTCTTCTCACACTCATGTATGACCGGAAGTCATCGACACCAACGACTGTGTACCTTTTCTAAAGTTTAATTGGACGTACACACTCGACAGCACAGATAGTGACAAATCACAGGTTGCCATAATACATCATAGTACAGTGGACAAATGGTCTTGCAATGTTACATGGGCACTCATGTAGAATAATGGTATAATGGACTGTCAATAGCCAAGCACTCAGTATCGCCCATACATATATCATCTGACGTCACTGACTGAGCACGTCAGCTTGTAAACAATATTTCAGATGACTTCTAAACCTAATCTCGTTTAGCAACGATTCTTCAACATAATGTTCAGCACATATTTTTCCATATAATAATATTGAACCACTAACAATGGGTTCTCATGTGTAGCAGTGATCTCTGGACTGATCAAGCGATAATACGGGCATCCCTTTTCTCTTCTTGAAAGTCCTACATGTTTTGGTTCCAAGATGGCTCCACTCGTGAACTGTCACTCACGTTTGAATACAGATAATGAATCTGTTCTAAAGTTAGTCATTCATACAACATTTCGTTGCTCTGTAGATTTGGTCATGAACAATAGACTGCATTCTACAGAATATAGTGCTGCTAGGAATCGAAGTCGTTTTTCATCGAGTCAAATATATTCTCTTAAACATTCAAATCGTAATTATCGACAATGGTGGCTTCGATCGAGAGTTCATAAGAGTATCTTTGATTACCTTGGTAGAGGGAATATGAAACTGCCATTCCTTGGCAAGATGAATAAACACTGGGGTAAAGCATACACGATAGGTCTAGACGACTATCACTTTCCCCAAAACCACTGAGATCACTTTTCAAGGCATCAAGCCGACATAGCAAAAACACACACATTCCCTATCAGGACGAAGCCAAATCACACCACTCAAGCGACACATCCGCCGAATAGCCTTTGACCTCTCTAGAGACAACAGAACATATAGTTCGACTTAGATATGTAAAGATATACAGATATAAGACAGACTTGTCCTACTCAGACAAACAATACACATAAATTCAGGCCATAGATATTCTGAAGCAAGAACAATCTATTATTACCCAAACAACGAATAAATCGCAGTAAAATGTATTTATCCGCGGAGTTCAAGGGAAGTAACTCAATAATGACTTTCCCTTAAGCACTAAAAAATTACCTATGTATAATATTGTAAGATATCAAAGACTGCACGTAACAGACCACTATGACAAACGTAATTAGTCCCTTCTCCAACAATTGGGATCCCGAGGGAGTCATGAACCAGGGGAGGTGCCACAACCTTTTAGTGTCTGGTGTTGGGGCTAAACTACGTGAGAAGTAAGGTGTAAGAAATATTTCACATCTGCCTCTGGACAATCTATAGTCCAGCCTGACAGTAACAGACAATCTTGCATCCCCTTATATTGAGAAATATAAGTTTACTATACACGCACACACACACAGCTATGTGACAACAAGACACACAAACGTGAAAAACTATGGTTAAATTGGGTATGGGTCTGATGAAAACATAAAGTTTAGTTCTTTTGTTGTTTATTATAATTAAACTTTACAACACCGAATATCTAAAAGAATCAAATAAATCAAAATTACATATAGAGAATTAACAGAATACCTATGCCTCCCCTCGTTGAGAAGATAAGAACCCAACCCAGTTAGTAACCCCAAAGGTCAAAAGGTTAGCAATGGGTTACTGTATATAGACAATAAAGTGAGCAAAATTCATAATACGTGCTACTCCTTAAAGTAAACAATTGTTAAAGCAAAATAACTAGTTTGGTACAAGCTACCGTAACAAGAAAATATTAAATCTCTCTCTCTCTCTCTGTCATACATGGCCATGTTCTCTCTCTCTTTACCTAATCTGGTGATATTTCCTGGAATGTACAGTTATCCTGAATATATTTATCGATGTTGATAGTGTCAGGGTACAGTGCCAAATTTGAACCCAGTCCAGCCTTGTCAATGATTTTATAAGGTGGACGCCAAGTTTGGGTGAGGTAATCCTGGATCGTTAGTGTCACCTCGGATAGTTAATGGTAGAAAAATCGAGATCTAGTGTTCACAGCAAAGAATGGAAAAACAAATACTTCTGGTACTTCGATACAGCTAGTTGCTAAAATTGTTACTGAAGATGGTAAGTATAAATCCTATCGGCTGGCTCTGTGGTGAGTGCCGATTCTGAAATAGTGTAACTCTTCTGGATAAATATCCTCTTGGAAAACGACTATCAGAGGTCGGGAGAACAGTTATTGTTATTTCACCACAATGGGCTGATAAAAATGCAAGAAAATATATCTGGGTATTTTGTAAGTCCAGTTTAAAAGTTACTATTAAAATGTTCGTTCGTCTCTGTGGCCCGTCCTGTTTACAACTGAAACTTGAGACGCGTCAGCCAACAGAAGATAATTTTAATCCAATCAGTAAAAATTGAGACAAGGCCCAAGATATAGCCACATAAAAGAGAACCGTTGATCAGGTTGCCTAAAGGATATAGGAACATTATGAAAAATTACTACTATATATATATATATATATCACAATACAGCACAAGCACAAAATTAAGATTATACCAGAGTTGCGTGCTTTCTGTGCTTCTCTATGGTGCGGAATGCTGGAGAGTCACAGAGAAGGAAATGTCAAAATTGTCCTCTTTTCACACAACATGCCTAAGAAAAATTCACCGCATCTTTTGGCCGAATACCATCACCAACCAAGATCTGCTTACTCGTAGCAAGCAAGAGGACATGCACACCATCATAGCTGGCAGACGCTGGAGCTGGGTTGGTCATGTCCTCAGAAGAGACCCCGATGCCATCACAAGAACAGCTATGCTTTGGACCCCTGAAGGAAAGCGAAAGAGAGGCCGACCAAAAACAACTTGGCGGAGGACTGTGGAGGCTGAGATGCAAAGAATGAACCAGAGTTGGGGCACTGTACGAAGGATGGCCACAGACCGTGCAAAGTGGAATCAATTTGTTGTTGCCCTACAAGACGCCACTAGGCGTGATGGCCACTGACTGCTTTGACGGTCGGTGGTTAAGGATCGAAGAAGAAGATATATATATATATATATATATATATATATACACACACACACACATGGAATAGGACAAGACATCTCTCATCCTCTCCGTCAGTCCTGATTAAAGTTAAAAGGCGCACGTTATGTCTAGCCTATCCTGTCTGATCGGTTATTATTTAACTCTTTCAGGACGTAGGGGTTTTCCCATGTTTTACGCAAGTAAGTGTCAGTTATTTCAAAGTTTTTAACAAATATAGTCATGTTATATATATTTAAAAAGGAAAATGAATGAGGATTCTGAATATGTTAAGTTTATAAATTTAAACAATTTTTTATGAGTATAAAATAGTTGGAGACTGGGAAAAAAAAAGAAATATCGGCCAAGCAAACTGTCGCCTGTCATTAAACTATTAGATTGTCGGCATCTGTTTGTTAAGTCGCATGATATTTAAACAACCGTCACTTACAAAATTACACAAATGAAATAAACGCGAAATCGTTTCTGTCACTTATCATTCGCCTAGTGTATTAATTAGACAACTAAACCGTCTCTTTCTGTGTGATAGCGGGTGATTAAATTTACATTACAACTGAACATCTGGAATAAAAAAAAGCTACGCGTTATTTAATTCGCTAGTCCTAACACCTAGAAATTACAGTGAATTTAAGATGCTAAAACTTGTAACACTTTAATACGCTTAAGCACAAATTTATATATTACCAGAAATCCAGAAAGAAACACTACGATCTATTAACATATCTATTTCCAGTAGTTCTAGATAACGTGTTTAGACTCTCCGAAAAAAATCTTAGCGACAACTGATGATGATTTGAGAAAGACGCAGTTTATTTAGGATCGTGATGTTATGATCTCTAGAAGATGTGAATTCTCGCACTCTGCTTCCCAGCAGAGAAATCTGAAACTACGTTTCCCCGATCAAGGGTTTAACGGTCGCTTCTGCCGGCAGTTGCTGAACGACAACAAAGCTTAACCCGTGTAGCGGGCTCCCGTCTGAGAATTTCCCTGTTTCTCGAGATCAAAGGATTATCTTTTCCTGAATGTACGAACATCACAGAATTTGCTCCCCTTATAGAGAAACTTCAAAGGCCGTTACCTTCCACGTGTTTTCCGCGTGCGATCTGCTCGTCATCATAATACTGACAGCTTCGCTCGCGTGAGAAACTTGCGTAGACGAACGTCATTCGCCCCCTGCAATGAATGACAGGTTGCGAAGGTTGGTAAACAAACTCGTTTGATATGGTCAAGTAAAAAGAGACGTGGATTACAAGGTGAGTCAGGCAGCCAGAGAAATGCGTGACTTAGTTAGCGAATCTTAAAACTACGCTGAGGTCATGAAAGGCCGTCAAGGATACAGAAGGCTTCATTTCCATTACACGTCACATCTGCACATTACCTGTAATGTTCGTGGCTGTCGGCATGGGCAGTATACTTATGATTAAACTAAATGGCAACGCTAAGGCTGTTATCTCACTACCCTGTCATACTGCGATATTCATACATTACCCTCAGCTCCACAAGGAGCATAGGCCTTCAACAAACATATGCCAAGTCTGTTACGAGCTTTATTTTCTTATGTGGGCATATTTCTCTTGCCTTGAATTTCTCCTCTGACTGGACTGTCGTTTTACTGCAGTAAAGTTAGTAAAATGCCGTAACTGTGGGTTTCTGCAGTAACATTGGATTCCGGATATTCAATCATATTATTATATTCTTGCCCATTAGTCTGTCGTCTAAGTTTCTTGATATCTCTTCAGTGTGTGTGTGTAATCAATCCAACATGGTCGATCAGAACTCTCGAACGAAGAACAGAAGTGCTTTAGTATGCAGCACAAACTTCTGCAACACACAGGCAATCGACAGGAATGCCTGAATGACGACTTTTGCCTTTATTATACATGCATACAACATCGTATGATAATTGACGACAAAAACATAAGGTTCATATATCACGTAGGCAGTAGCGAACACACTGTACATTAGCCTCAGCTGTTTGACCTCCACACGGTCAAGTTAACCGTTACTTTAGCACATTAACTCTTCAGAGTTGTAATATCTAGCACTGTTAGCTTCTTTAGAATAATTACGCAGTGAACGTATTTCAATAGGTTACCATACCTTTAGCTTCTCTCTTAGGAGCCTTATTATTTATTAAATCTCTGGCTAGTTTCTCATATTTAATTTGGCTGCTCACGTTATTATAATCTGCCATAATTGAACCTGTTAACCTTAATCTACACACACCATATTATATTAATTTAGTCTATGCGTTATACACCGATAAAACGCATACCATATATTCTGGACTCGAACGTCCTTATACCTTACATTTGCCATTGGCTATTCAAAGCCTACACTTATATCTTTTAGTGGGCTGCATAGCGTTAGGAGTCTGACTAGAGGCAATGCTGCATAGTGCGACCATCTCAAATAAAACCAAATGGAGATGCTGGCAAAACCATGCAGCAGTCCTCACAAAGTCCACCTGTCACGTGCCATCATCTCAAGTTCTTTCCACGTTCTCCTCATTATTTTCACCTTTGTTTCCAGCTCTCTTCTCCATGTGCTTCTTGGTCTACCTCTGCCTCTCTTTCCCTGTGGGTTCCAGAACAAGGACTGCCTTGTAATGCTATCAACAGGTTTCCTCAGTGTGTGTCCTATCCATTGCCATCGTCTTCTTTTCATCTCTGTCGAAGATTTATAATAGGTGAATTAAGACTCAGATTGGTCCCTTCTGAATAGAAGTAGAACAGGTGATAGCAACAGTGAGAGATAATATAAGGAATAGATTTTCACGAGTGAGATGGTGGAAATTTATAGAGTCTGTCCCTGAAATCGAGAAATCTTCTCTCTTTCAGCCTATCTTCTACAACAGATTTAGAGGAGTCAGACAGTCTATAAAAATATATATATATATATATATATATATATATATATATACCACTCACATACACACACACATAAGTGACGTCAGTTAGACACAAGGACGTGAAAAACTACAACAATGTAATATAGATATTTTGGAACGAGCTGACCGACACGCTTGAATAAAGTTTATGTAAATTTTATTAACAAAAAGAAAATTGTCCACAACAAATAAGTTTGCTTATCAAGCACATATAAATACACATAGGTTAATGAATTATTAAAAGAATAATAGACCCATAGGTGTAATCTTTTCCCTCTATGTTTAGCCCACGATCCTGTTAGAAGAAAAGTGATAGCCCCAAAGAGTCACGGATTTATACGCTATAGTCTAAGATTTCCCTCTAAACTTAAGAACAGAGTTAATACCTGAATCTAGTCTAAGAGGAAAACAGCATTAGTAACAAACTTGCATAAATGAATTTTCAAAGTGGGTGCATAAATCAAATCATAAAGGAATCACTCAGTCCTGCATTCTCTCTCTTCATTCAGCCGTGGCCACAGGCGTACCTTCTTACCTACAACTAGAGTAGTAACTTCTGGAACAATACTTAGGGCACGCACATACAGCAACTCCCGTGTTATTTTTGGCCAAGGAAACCCCAGTTCCACAAAGACAGGTCGAATTCACTTCTTCAGGGAACGTTTTCTTTGTTATTATTATTTAGGAGTTCTGGTTAGGTCACATTTAATTTGTCCAGGCAAGAAAGTTAACAGCGCGCACAGTGTCAATAGCTTGAAGTTTCCAGTAACTAGGAATGACAGGTCGGTGACTTCTCTCCGAATAACAATTTTTTTAGTCACACCACAATTAGTCAAAAAATGTCGGAAATGTTATTGATTATAATATTTCTCTCGCCACAGAGGCTGAAGGTACAATGAGATTGTTGGGAAGAATTATAATCTGGCTCGATAGGCACATTTATTTCATTTAGTATTAAAGTTAGTGAGGTGAGTACTCTGTCTATTTCTGGATGCACACACCATGCCAGACAGGTGATAACTTAGAAACTCACTTATTTAAATTACATAAATGTTTCTTCTAGTTTCTTCTCATATACTGAAACAAAACCCCTGGTAGATGGTTGGGCTGACCCAAACTTCACACAGCCTACTAAGACTATTCTTCTCCAACGAAACTGAGAAATTCTACTTAAATAAAGTGATTTCTAGAACGAAGCTAGAATGTGTCTAGAGAACTGCGGAGTCTGGAATGAATGAAGTCTAAAACTGCTCTGGTATAAATATATCTCTGATGAAAGAAAAATGGTTACGTCTAAAACCCCGAGAAAGACTCAAATTTCAGATGTTTAGACCTAGGGAAAATCTACATATTCCTTAAACTCGTTCAGCGCATCAAACAAATTTCTTCGCCCTCATGCCGAACCAGATTCACTCTGTTGCGTACGGACTCATTTGAGAACCGACGTAACGAAATAGACCAGACCCCGTGCGAAGATTTCCTCGACTTACAGGATCACACGAATACTGCTTGCAGACTATGGCCATAAAACGTAATATAAGCGAACTCGTCTTAGATCTAAGATTCCCGTATATCACTTGTCTAGAACGAGTTAACACGATTCGATCTCTGGCGTTTTAAAATTAACGTGAAACCGACTCGCGTTACTCATTTCGTCTGCTCGTAAACCTACAACAAAGAAAATGCAATTAAATGCTAACAGCCATAAACTGCTTGCTAAATGAGAAAAGAAATACAGAGGTTTTGAATGGGAGAATTTAGTCCCAACGGGTGTGGGTGATGGAGACGTAGAAGACGAAAATAAAGACAAAGAGAAAGATATATGAAATCGATAACATAACCTCTGTCACAATCTCTTGTTGCACTGGTTCTTGTCATCAGTTCCACATTGGTAATCTTGTCATACCATTTTAATCCTTCTATTCTACACAAGCACCCATTTATGAAAGTCTGTAGCTTTTTGGTTGTTGTCTTTGTTGTTCTCCATGTTTCAGAGCCATACAATAGGACTGACTTCACATTTGAGTTGAAGATTCTTATTTTCGTGTTGGACCCGATTTATCTTGATCTCCATATATTTCCCAATGCAGTGAAAGCTCCTCTTGCTTTTTGTATTCTTAGCTTTTATTGTCTGTCCCTCTAACTTTTGTCTAGACAAAGTTGGATACTGCGATATTACAATGTTAATATTATCTAATTTCTAAAATAGCTATACCTGGTGAAATATTTAATGAAATTAGCTGGTTTGGTTTTTTGGTTTGATTTTTTAAAGGACTATCTTCATTGCACACGGACTACTTCATCAGTGCTCCGATCTCCTCCCTTAGATCACACAAGGAGAATCTCAGCACAGTGCATGAACTCCGTAGCACCGGCGAGAATCCCAATGTGTTTATATAGAAATCACACATTCTATAAATATTTATTTTGTGGGTAGGCTTCTAATTTTTAAATTTTGCCATGGCAGCGGCCTGATAGGCCTACTCGTTACGATTTCCAAGTGCCGTGGGATTTTTAACGTGCACAACTTTCACATGGGACCTCCTATTTTTCGCCCTTATCCGAGAAGGCTGGGCATCCGATCTCACTACCCAGGAGACTAGGGGGTAGAATGACATCATTAGGACCACTGGTTCTGAAAAAAATATTCCATAAATTATAATCCCTCAACTGGGAATCGAACCTCTAGAACTGGATTAGGACGCAGTACCTCTTAGCCACGCCGACCATAAAATAATTGTTTTATTATAAATTAGTTGGAAAATGCTGAAATATACAAAGTAAAACAGTTAGAGAAAACAAGTTCAAACCAATCTTTGACCAGTGAATTTTCAAGTATACAACACAAAAAAATTCCCTCTAAATGCATTGGCGGATCTAGATATTGTCCAGGGGGAGCGGCTATACATCAGAATGATAAGCCCCCCTCCCCCGTCGATCAAGTGTTTCGGCCCCTTCATCTCCTTTACACTCTAAGGGGGGGGGGGGGCCCACTAAGGTCATGACTCCCAAGTGTCTCTGCCTCCTGTTGTCTTGTGCAGAAAATGAACCCATTCCACCTTGGTTGCAGCTTTAAAATCAAACAATTCCGCCAGCCGGAGGCAATTGTGGAAGTAAATGACTCTCTGAAAAGAATTCTATTTCGTTATCTTCCTATTCTCAACTCTAGTCCTATTACCAGTACATTAATATGAGACAAACATAAAGGTATGTTATCAGCCACTCGTAGGAAAAAAAGAAGTAGAACACTAGACAACAGAAATACAACAGATATGAGTGGCTTACTGTCACAGAGGTTTTATGATCATTAAATTGCCTATATCCTCTTCTTTTTCTTTCACCCGTATCCTCTATTTTTATTATCACTCTTTACCTTTTTCCTGTATTTTTCGCATCCATTCGTTTGCGAAAAATATTTTCTTTCCCATTCTCAATTTTACCGTTTTCTTTCTCATAACTGAGAACGCAGTTATGACGTAACGTGTCAGCCCCTACACGAGACGCAGAGTGTTAGAATGCATTCCGTCAGACAGGGGAGCAGACAGCTGTCTACAGTTTCCCCTGGGACAGTGTTTCTTTGGCTAAGTTTCTGGGCCTGAAGTGTGAGAATTCACTCCGTCAGACATGATGAGGAGACATTTGTCTGGTAGTTTGCATCTGACATGTAGTTTCCAAGGTAGATTCTCAGTGTCAGGTGATATGACACTCACGCTCCACGGCCAGTTTTGGCGTAAGGTGCGAGAAAGCAACGTATCAGTTATGGTTCTCAGGATGAGTTTCTCGGGGAGGTGTGAAAAACTGCTTCTGCACTGGAGACGGGTTGTCTGATATTCGCAACTGACACGCGCCCTCTCGATCAGTAGGCGGCAATTACGGCATGCGTTTAGGTGTTAAACGTAAGCGTTAAAGACGGAAAGGGGAGAGTACTTCGTTTTGCGAAATTAAACGTTTACCTCTTTGTCTGGTAATAGATATAACCAGAGTTTGAAACTAGATTTTCATTCTTGCTCCTAAATTTTGCAGTAGACAGATCGCTGTGCTAGATCATATATCTGTGTTTTGGCGAAGTCTGAGTTTCTTGGCCATTTTGCCGAGCTCTAGACTACCATTAGATTGCAGTATTCTAGTTCATGGTTTAGTCTGTAGTTCTGTGTGGGGAGGTAAATATTATACATATTATCTAGTATTTTGTGAAGTGTTTCAAGTGTTAAATCGCTTATTTTATTTCACTAGTTAGATTTGGTGCAGAGCGCTTAATTTATATAGTTTGTATTATTTTATAGTGACGAGTTACAGTGGAAAACAGAAATTATATTTCTAGCTTAAACTCAGTCGGCTATTAAGGAATTTAATTTTACTGCTAAAATAATCAGACGAGAATAAATTTTCTAAACTAACTTTATTAATGCTAGATGCTTCATGAGTGGTGACGGAACACGTAGGTATTCTTAATTCATGATGACTGATTTTATGTATATAACTTATTTCACAGGAAGGTTTAAATGATAAGTCAAGCTGTACGCTTGCAGTTTAAAAAAATGTAAGTTATAGTGGGTACATAATATGTAAAATATTTCATATGTGTTTTTCTTTATTCAGTGAATACTGGGTAACCCAAATTTTGCCGGCGTTTAGTACAGAGACATACCTGTGAGAAACATAAACAGTTTATCTTTTAACCCCGGGGGTTTACAAGTTAACACCTGTCTGACAGTGCGTGTGTCTTCATAAATAGACAGAGTACAACTCTCACTAACGGGTTTTATTAAAGACTAACTGTTTTATACTGGGCCTTTGAGCCAGATCAGATTTTCTGCACAAACTCTATGTACAAATTTAGCCGTGGTGGCAAGTAACATATTCACGTCAGTAACATTCCGACGGAGTTTCGACTAGTGGTGTGGTGACCAAATATAGTCCTTTCCTGAAAGTAGACACCGATCTGACATTCCACACTGTTTTCACTCTTGTCCTCGTTGCTAGATCTTTCAGTCAATTGTTGAAACATATTTCTATCCTTTTCAGCCGTTAGACGAGATGTACACGCATTTTTTGTAGTCCTAGCACTAGTTGCCACTGTAAACAGTTTTACACGATTTGGTAACTAACCCAAAACGCTGAAAAATATGAACATAATATCAATTTTTCAGTGTTCTACAACAACCATGCTTTGGGAATTTGTTTTCCGGTGGCAACTTAAAATCTCGAACCAGATCAGAGAGTGTTTCAGTACATTTTTCATTCATTTTATTACTAAAATTAGATTGGCGCCCTGAGCGGCTTGCGGTCCAAATGTGATTATGTTGCAAGTCGCTGACAGCGGCTTGCGGTAGTTAATGAGCTAAGCTATTGACACCGTGCTCGTTGTTAATGTTTCGTGCCTGGACAATTTTAATGTGACCTAAGCAGACATCCGAAAAATAAGAACACCCAAGGAGTCGTTTCCGGAAGCAGAGAATTCATCCTGTCTTTTTGGAACTGGGGATTTCTTGGTCAAAGACTGCCCTTGACGAGTCTGTAGGTGAATGTCCTAAAAATTGTATTACCAGAAGTGGCTATCTAAGCTGTGAGTATGAACATGTGCACGTGTGCTCGGCTGAATGAATAAAGTGAATGCAGGACGGAGTGATTTTTTTATTGTTGTAATTGGGCACCCATTTTGCTATCTTAACTTTCTGTATGCAAGTATTTGTTACGTGCAGTCTTTGATATCTTGCAATATTATACATAGGTAATTTTTTAGTGCTTAAGGGAAAGTCATTATTGAGTTACTTCCCTTGAAAGTTGTGCCGTCTCTTCGATCAAACTCCGCGGATGAATCCATTTTACTGCGATTTATTCGTTGTTTGGGTAATAATAGATTGTTCTTGCTTCAGAATATCTATGGCCTGAATTTATGTGTATTGTTTGTCTGAGTAGGACGAGTCTGTCTTATATCTGTATATCTTTACATATCTAAGTCGAACTATATGTTCTGTTGTCTCTAGAGAGGTCAAAGGCTATTCGGCGGATGTGTCGCTAGAGAGTGGTGTGATTTGGCTTCGTCCTGATAGGGACTGTGTCTTCTATGTCGGCCTGTTGCCGGGGAAAAAGTGATCTCAGTATTTGTGGGGAAAGTGATAGTCGTCTAAACCTATCGTGTATGCTTTACCCCAGTGTTTATTCGTATTGCCAAGGAATGGCAGTTTCATATTTCCTATACCAAGGTAATCAAAGATACTCTTATGAACTCTCGATCGAAGCCACCATTTTCGATAGTTACGATTTGAATGTCTAAGAGAATATATTTGACTCGATGAAAACGACTTCGATTCCTAGCAGCACTATATTCTGTAGAATGCAGTCAATTGTTCATGATCAAATCTACAGAGCAATGAAATGTTTTATGAATGACTAACTTTAGGACAGATTCATTATCTGTATCCAAACGTGAGTGACAGCTCACGAGTGAAGCCATCTTGGAACCAAAACATGTAGTGACTTTCAAGAAGAGAAAAGGGATGCCCGTATTATCGCTTGTTTAGTCCAGAGATCACTGCTACACATGAGAACCCGTTGCTAGCGGTTCAATATTATTATATGGAAAAATATGTGCTGAACATTATGTTGAAGAATCGTCGCTAGACGAGATTAGGTTTAGAAGCCATCTGAAATATTGTTTATAAGCTGACGTGCTCAGTCAGTGAAGTCAGATGATATATATGTATGGGCGATACTGAGTGCTTGGCTACTGACAGTCCATTATACAATTATTTGTATTATGGCAACCTGTGATTTGTCACTATCTGTGCTGTCGAGTGTGTACGTCCAATTAAACTTTAGAAAAGGTACACAGTCGTTGGTGTCGATGACTTCCAGTCATACATGAGTGTGAGAAAAGAACATTTGTCAGCAACACGAACCTTTATTATCATTCGCACATTATACACTCAATCCATGTCTACACACCACTGCGTAGGTCAAGTTGACATTCCATACACTACAGTGGAGCAAACAACACCATAGAGATCTTATCAACTGATGATGATGATGATGTCTGCTTCCATCCACTTATATCTATCTTTTGGTGGATATCATTAACGGGAATAAAAATTCAACATTATCAACCATTATCAACTGGTGGACC
The DNA here is from genome assembly GCA_024509875.1 of Oreohelix idahoensis. Lineage (NCBI taxonomy): Eukaryota > Metazoa > Mollusca > Gastropoda > Stylommatophora > Oreohelicidae > Oreohelix > Oreohelix idahoensis. The sequence continues at coordinate 146,350 of JAMPIV010023088.1, forward strand.
AGCTTTCTGGGTTTGACCTCGCAGAAGTTCAGAAGTCAATAGAGTACCGATACCAGACCGTTTCCTGTGGCTGATACGACACACTTGCAGTATTGGTTTGCTATTTGTCAACACTTCGTCACGTGACCTGTCAAGTGAATGCAGTATGTAGGTCAGCGTTGTTGACATTTTTACATTAGACATTACAGAGTTTCACAGAACAGTTGGTTCAATTCTTGTCAATATTAACAGGAAGACAGTATTAGTGAACTAAGAAGTCCTATTTTCATCGATGGATCTTCTTGTTTTCTATATATGAACTTTAATATTTAAGGCCAGAATGTTTAATTGAATAAAGTGGCAGTTTGTTTATTTTCATAAAAATAACTTTGCCATTACTGTAAAACTGAGCCTATTTTGCAACACATACTATCATACACATAATTTATATATATTTATGTTTACATGTTATTTGTTTGTATAGTATGTTAGTTTCTATGTCAGCGGGTTGTGTTTAAGGTTGGGCGGCGTCCTCACAACAGAATATCCCACGTCATAGAGGGTCCGTTGTGGGCGTTTTCTATAGGTGCAATTTTCTTGATTGAAAATTTGCTGCGACAACTGTTGCTTTTGTGTTAGCTGTGGAGACTGTAATTATTGTTATTTTTGTAATATTTCTTTGTTCTTTAGTTTTGTTTTGATTTGTTTGTAATTTGTTGGTCTAACCTTTTCTATCTTTCAGTTCTATTCACAATTTATATATTCATATATTGTGACGTCATTTGTGTTGTTATTCTTTGCAGATTCAGTGATTATTTTCATTGATTTCCCTATTTGATTTATTTTGATTTCTGCAAACGTTCTTGTATTGTCAGTCCTATTTGTACTTTATGTATTCTGTTGGTTGACATATTGTTTTTTATATAGGTATATTTCATAAGACACAATTGCCTGTGCACTGCACTTGGATTATGGTATAAACCAGTACCTGATTATTATTACTATTATACAAGACCTTATTAAAGGCTTGTGACCCACAGATATTGGGATAGTATACTGATTAATCAAGTCATTGAGAACTTGTGGTATTATTATTGGTTCAGGTGATTAGTATTATTGTTAGACATCATGTCTACTTTAGAATACTTCATTACACAAGGGAAAGCCCTTGATAAGACTGGTCAACAATTAGAACAATGGGCAGTTGCTCAATATGACAAAGCATTAGCTGCAGAAGAGAAAAAAGCTCAGGCTGAAGAGAAAAGATTAGAAAGAGAAGCTGAGGCTGCTGCTGAACAAAAGAAATTGCAGATGCAGGTGGAGGAAAGAGATTTGAAGCTGAACAAAAAAAAAAAAAGATTTCAAGCTGAACAAAAAAATTAGTGAAGCTGAACAAAAAAAGTGAAGCTGAACAAAAAAGATTAGACAGGGAAGCTGAACAAAAAAGATTAGACAGGGAAGCTGAACAAAAAAGATTAGACAGGGAGGCTGAACAAAAAAGATTAGATGCTGAAGAGAAAAAAGCAATAAGAGAACATGAATTTGAGTTGGAGAAATTGAGATTGACAAGTATGAGTAATGTTAATCAGGCATCTAGCGGTAATGGTAAACCTTCTACTTACAAGGTTAAGGTTCCACCGTTCAATCAGTCCAGTGACGATATTACATTCTGGCTGGATAGATTTGAACGTTCTTGTCGTACACATAATGTGGATAAATCACAATACGCTAATCAATTATCAGAAAACTTGAAAGGTGAATCTTTGACTAGATTATGCCTTGTAGGAGAAGCAGATAAGGATAATTATGATGTCATTAGGGCGGCTTTGATAAAAAAAAATATCAGCTAAGTGAGGAAGGCTATCGCCTTTTATTTAAAACGATGGTACCTGAGACGGGTGTAGAATTCTCAGAATTCACTGCAAAGGCACGTCTCACAGTTGATCGTTGGATTGAGCTTTCCAAAACAGAAAAAACGTATGAAGGACTTATGGATTTGTTGCTCAGAGATAAGATTATGTCATGTGTGAACAAACCTTTCCTTGAATTTATACATGAGCGTAAACAAAAATCTCTAAAAGAAATGGAAGAATATTGTTCCCAATATGTCACTGCACACCCCGACGTGACTTTTGGCAACACGAAGATTAAGGAGAGTATGCCAGTTGCTTCAGCAACACCATACAATCCCAATTATTCACACAGATTTCAGGGACCTCAAAACAGATTTGATAAAAAAGGTAACCATAATAGTTATCAAAACCAAGGTAACCAATCATTTCAGGGTTCTTCTTCAAACTGGAGAACTGGGAGACGACCTGATAGCTCTCGACACACAGGGGTGGTCATAATTATAGGAATTTCCGTAGAGGAAGTAATTATAGAAACTATCAGGGTTATCCGTCTTGGAGTCAACAAGATCATAATTACAGAGATACTCATTATAATGAATATGATAATGGTAACCAAGGGAACTATGACTCAAACCCAAATAGGGGTTACAATAGAGGTAACAATAACTACAGAGGTGATAATAACCGAGGTAGATCTCAAAACAAAAGACATAAACCACATTTTCAGGCAAACTCTGCACAACAAGAGTCCCATGAAGCCTATAAACAGAGTAAAGATAATAATGATGCTAGTAATATGGCATGTGCCGCTTTTGATTTTGGGAGAGCATCTCAGTGCCCCCAATGCAAAACGTTATTTGAGCCAACCACAGTGTCTACTTTAAGCTGTGGCCAGCCTCTTCCTGCTCTTCCGGCATCAGTCGCGCATGATGGAAGAGGTTCTCTTGTCTTACATAAGGGGTTAGTGAATAACAATCCAGTCTCTGTGCTATTTGATTCTGGATGCACCACAATTGGTGTTAGGCAGTCACTCGTAGATCCTTCCCGTGCCACTGGACAAGTAGTCAAATGTGTAACATTTGGCGGCACATTAGAGAAATACTCTACTGCTATCATTAGGATTGCTACTCTTTACAGGGACTTTACAGGAATCCACTATCTACTCTTCTGCTTCATTCCAATTAGGATTGACTCACATTTTCGGATACTCTACACGTAGTCTTCCGTGTTCCGATCGATCGCTCTCATCGGAGAAATACGCATTCATGCTATCATTAGGAATGCACTCCTTTCTTTAACATGGAGAGTACACGCATGTCTTCTTCCGAATCCGATCGCTGACCTCATCATCGGTCGCATTCATGGAGTCAAAGAATGCACTCCGCAACAAATTTCCACGTGGGAAAGGCAAAACATGCAGATTGCTAACGCTGTAGTCACTAGAGCTCAGGCTCTTAATATGCCTCAAACTTCATCTACTGAAGATAATGAAGTGCATAACCAAGATAATCCCTTGGTTATTTCTCGTGACTCGTTTATAAAACAGCAAGAAGATGATCCCACTCTGAAGAAATTCTTCATTCTTGCAACTAAAGGTGATCCGAATAAAGACACAAGTCGTAAATCGTGGATTACAAAGAAGAATGGCGTACTTGTACGTATGGTTCAAGACTCCATTACGTCAAGTCATTCTCAAATCCTGGTTCCCAAGAATTTGAGAGTTAAAATTTTGCAGCACGCTCACGACTCTCAGTGTGCTGGACACATGGGTTTTTCCCGTACTAAGTCAAGAGCCCTTGCGGCTTTCTTTTGGCCATTGGTAAACAAGGACATACGGATTTATTGTCGATCTTGTAAAGTATGTCAGGAAGTTAAATCCAAAGGTCCACGGCATGCTGCACCCATTCAGGCGGCGGACATTCCTATTCGGCCGTTCCAAAAAATGGCCATAGACATTATTGGTCCATTTAAGATCAAGTCTGCCAGAGGACATCAGTTTATCTTGAAGTGTGTTGATATGTGCACACGTTGGCCAGAGGCTATTCCTCTGAAGAGCATTACTACTGCTGATATTGCAGATGCTCTTTGGCTTATATTTTCTCGTCTGGGGTTCCCCGGAGAGATATTGTCAGACCATGGCACCCCACTAATATCAGATACCATGTCTCAAGTAATGTCTACTCTGCAGATAGATAGATCTTTAAGTAGTATCTACCATCCAATGTCTAATGGTATGGTCGAACGCCTTAATAGAACACTTAAAAACTTACTGGGGAAGATAACTGAGGATCATCCTCAAGACTGGGACAGAGTTTTACCTGCGGCCCTCTTCGCTTACAGAGAGGTACCCAATGAACATACGGGATTTTCTCCCTTTGAACTCGTCTTTGGCGCGCGTCCGCGTGGCCCTATGTCGTTGCTTCACGATCTCATAACATCTGACAATATTGACGATGACACAAAGTCATCCTACGAATATGTCATCGCGTTGAGACAAAAAATTATCGAAGCAAGCATGCAAATTAGCAACTTCTTCTTCTGAATTTGCGAAACAGAAGGCAAGGCAATTTGCCAATAAGAAGAGATGCTTACGACAACTTTGTCCTGGTGACAAAGCATTTGTATTACTACCTTGTAGGGAAAACAGATTACTTATTTCTTGGAAAGGTCCGTACGATATAATATCGAAAATTTCCGATGTCGACTATATTGTCGATATTGATGGGAAGCATAAAACCTTCCACATCAATATGCTTACTGAATTCCATGAACGTCCGGATTATTTGCAACCCATTTTCCAAGCAACGGACAATTCTCCAGTACAACATGTCATGGTCATTACTCATCACTGTCCGTGATACAGGATGAGGAAACAAGTTTTTCAGATGTAAATCTTCCTCTTCCAATGATCCCACTTCATTCCAGTGAATCATGGAAGAACGTTACTGTCTCTCCTGATTTGTCTCTAGGAGAACAGCGACAAGTTTCAACTATGTTGCAAACATTTCAGGATGTACTCACTGACATCCCTGGACAAACGCATGTCATTGAACATGACATTGTTCTAACTGACCATACTCCTATTAGGGTTAGACCTTATCCTATACCTATACATTTTCAAGCACAGGTCGAGAAAGAGTTGGATGAGATGATAGATTTGAAAATAATCGAACCATCCACCTCTGCATATTCTTCGCCGATGGTTATTGTGCGTAAAAAAAAGACAATAACATACGTCTTTGCGTTGACTATCGAAAATTGAATCAAGTAACGAAGTTCGATGCCGAACCTATGCCTTTACTGGAAGAGCTACTTACTCGACTCTCCAAATCTCATTTTTTTCACTAAACTTGATTTGTCTAAAGGATATTGGCAAGTTCCTTTATCTGAACGCGCCAAACCTCTCACGGCTTTTTCAACACCTAGAGGTTTGTTCCAATGGAATTTTATGCCTTTCGGTCTTATGAACGCACCAGCTACATTCGTACGCATGATGCGCCGAATCCTATCTTATCGGTCAGATGTCATTGCATATCTAGACGACATCTGTCTTTTCAGCGATACTTGGGAAGATCACTATTCAGGGTTAGATGAATTGCTGTCTACTTTGCGTGAGCACAACCTGACAGCGAAACCCTCTAAAGCCTATATTGGTTTTAGCGAAATTTCTTTCCTAGGCCACCGAGTTGGTCATGGTTTCCTAAAGACAGAGGACCATAATACTAGTAAGATACTTAACATCTCAATCCCTAAGACTAAAAAACAGGTGAGAAGTCTGTTAGGTCTTATTCAATTTTATGGCAGATTCATTCAGAATCTATCCTCTATCATGGCACCTCTCTCAACACTTCTAAAGAAAGGTTCGCCTAATGTGGTCCACTGGTCTCAGGAATGCCAATGCTCTCTGGATAAGATTAAAACACTGTTTTCAACACCACCTATTTTAGTGCTACCCACTAAAGATAAGACATTCGTTCTTCGTAGTGACGCTTCATCCACTGGGATTGGAGCGGCACTAATGCAAGAGTACTCTGGAACTCTGCATCCTGTAATGTATATTTCCAGAAAACTTAATGCGGCAGAAAGGAATTATTCGGTTTTAGACCGTGAGCTATTAGCTATGGTTTGGTCGATCCTCAAACTACAGAGATTCCTTCTAGGCGCACATTTCATAGTAGAAACCGACCAAAAAGCTCTTACTGCTATACAGAGTAAGAATTTGAAGAGCTCGAGGTCTACTCGATATGCAATTGCTCTTCACCCTTTTCATTTCTCTGTGCGAGCTATTCGTGGATCAGATAATGTGATGGCAGACATTCTGTCAAGATGCCCACATGATTCCACATAACTATTAGGGCTTAGACTTCTTGATATGTCTAGTTCTATAGTAGCTCCTTTTCTATATCATGATAGATACACATTTGTAATTTAATAATATAATGATTGTATCACTACATAGCGGTTCATTGATGTTTATTCACTGCTGTGCTTTGATGATTTTTTCTTAATAAATCATAAATTTAAGATATCTAATACGAAATGATGATTTTGATGACACCTTCCTGGAAAAAAAAAAAATATACTTGTGAGACTATCTCGACATTTCATAAAGGAACAGTCATTGCCCCCCACCCCGGCTTAATACGAAATGATGATATGTGAATTTTTTACATTGTCACCCATTGACAGAGTTGTATCACTTTGTTGACACCTTCCTCTAAAAATATATTGTTAGAGAAAAATAAGTCTCTCGACTCACCAGTCGCTCCATAAGTCGACTTAGCCTCATATTAGGCGATATAGGTATTCCTGATATTTTCATCTGCGCATTATTCATGCGTTGTGAGCCTATTGTACGTTGCTCCTAGATGTATTTCAAAAAAAAAAAAAATGTTCCATTTTTTTTTTCCCGGGAGGTGTGGTGGTTAAGACGTGCAGTTGGCGATACGTGCAGTCTTTGACAATCTTACAATACTTGTTGCCGCAAATATTTTGTTATACAATAGGTAATTTTTTAGTGCTTGCTTAAGGTTAAAAAGGGAAAGTCATTATTGAGTTACTTCCCTTGAAAGTTGTGCCGTCTCTTCGATCAAACTCCGCGGATGAATCCATTTTACTGCGATTTATTCGTTGTTTGGGTAATAATAGATTGTTCTTGCTTCAGAATATCTATGGCCTGAATTTATGTGTATTGTTTGTCTGAGTAGGACGAGTCTGTCTTATATCTGTATATCTTTACATATCTAAGTCGAACTATATGTTCTGTTGTCTCTAGAGAGGTCGAAGGCTATTCGGCGGATGTGTCGCTAGAGTGTGGTGTGATTTGGCTTCGTCCCGATAGGGACTGTGTTTTCTATGTCGGCCTGTCGCCGGGAAAAAGAAAAAAAAAAAGTGATTCTCAGTATTTGGTGGGGGAAAAGTGATAGTCGTCTAGACCTATCGTGTATGCTTTACCCAGTGTTTATTCATAATTGCCAAGGAATGGCAGTTTCATATTTCCTATACCAAGGTAATCAAAGATACTCTTATGAACTCTCGATCGAAGCCACCATTTTCGATAGTTACGATTTGAATGTCTTAAGAGAATATATTTGACTCGATGAAAACGACTTCGATTCCTAGCAGCACTATATCCTGTAGAATGCAGTCAATTGTTCATGATCAAATCTACAGAGCAATGCAATGTTTTATGAATGACTAACTTTAGGACAGATTCATTATCTGAATCCAAACGTGAGTGACAGCTCACGAGTGAAGCCATCTTGGAACCAAAACATGTAGTGACTTTCAAGAAGAGAAAAGGGATGCCCGTATTATCGCTTGTTTAGTCCAGAGATCACTGCTACACATGAGAACCCGTTATTAGCGGTTCAATATTATTATATGGAAAAATATGTGCTGAACATTATGTTGGAGAATCGTCGCTAAACGAGATTAGGTTTAGAAGCCATCTGAAATATTGTTTATAAGCTGACGTGCTCAGTCAGTGAAGTCAGATGATTTATATGTATGGGCGATACTGAGGGCTTGGCTACTGACAGTCCATTATACAATTATTCTACATGAGTGCCCATGTAACATTGCAAGACCATTTATCCACTGTACCATGATGTATTATGCCAACCTGTGATTTGCCACTATCTGTGCTGTCGAGTGTGTACGTCCAATTAAACTTTAGAAAAGGTACACAGTCGTTGGTGTCGATGACTTCCAGTCATACATGAGTGTGAGAAAAGAACATTTGTCAACAACACGAACCCTTATCATCATTCGCACATTGTACACTCAATCCATGTCTACACACCACTGCGTAGGTCAAGTTGACATTCCATACACTACAGTGGAGCAAACAACACCATAGAGATCTTATCAACTTATGAATAGATCGATAATGTCCTGCTTCGCCATCCACTTACAATCAGATCTTTGGTGCAAACAATAACGGTCAATATCAAAAAACCCAAACAACAAACGGGAATAAAAATTCAAAAAAAACAACAGTTATCAACCATTATCAGTATTGCTAATCAATTTTCCATTTAAAAAAAATAAGAGCAGAGATATTTTCAAGTTCTGGTCCATACCTTAAAAAGGGGAAATATTAGTCCTCCACTAACTCCTATGTATCCTTGTTTCCCATCCTTTTCCGGATTCTTCCAACAGGACTGTGGGCCAATACCTCGAGGGATAAAATCTAACAGGTCTGGGTCTATCAAACCCCCATTTTCTTGTAGCAATTCCTTGATTTTTTTTATGACTATGTGTATATGCTTTGATGTAATTTCTTATGTGTTGTGGAAGAAATTAAAAGATGATAATTAAAATTTCTTTCCTCTTGAAATTAATCAGCGTGTTGGTCAGCTCGTTCGAGAAAATTTTATATAATCATTTTGTTATAGTTTTCCTACGTCTGTACGTATAACTGTCGCCTTGTATGTGCGTGCACGTGAGTGGTTAGAGATATATTAATATATATATATATATATATATATATATATATATATGTGTGTGTGTGTGTGTGTGTGTGTTTGTGTTTAGACTGTCTGACTCCTCGAAAGCTGTCGTAGAAGATAGGTGAGAGAGAGAAGATTTCTCGATCTCAGAGACAGCCTCTTAAATCACATTCTACCATCTCACTCGTGGAAATCTATTGCTATTACTACTTCTCACTGTGACTATCACTTATTCTAATCTATTCAGAAGGGACCAACCCAAGTCTTAATTTCTTAATTCCCCTATCAAAAATCTATGACACTTACCCAAGATTCGAACCCTGGACCTTCCGTGCGACAACCACGCCTAGCTATGCAAGCGAATCACATTATCTTATGTCCTATTACCGGTGAGTTGTTCCGTGACACCCCCCCCCCCCCCCCCCCCCGCCCTCTGGTAGCATATCGTAGCGATAAGAATTTCAAGGACATTCTTGTGCACAGCCGCTTGATGAGTACTAGCCCTCCATATTTTTGTACACAGTCTTGTCACCGCCCCAGATGTCGTACGTGTGCGCATGTGCTCCAGACTCAGACTGTTTCATTTCCGAAGGGTAATTTTATTATCAGAGAGTCATTTACATGTGAATCTAGGAATCTTATTTATGCCATTATCTGTTAAAGATGCAACATTACCTATATTGGTGAAACTGGAAGACGTTTGGCTGATAGATTCCGTGAGCACTTAAATAACATTTATCACATGGCACCTAAACCTGTGGCCCTTCATTTCAATAGCCCAGACCATTCTGGTTTCCTTGATGCCTGGTAACCGGTTGTTACATTTTGTTACATATATACATTACGCGTTTGTAGTGTTCTATAGTATATTTCTTTAACCTGTCTATATTTCTTGTCCTTGTTGCCTATTTGTAAATGTGGCTGACGAAGGTTGAAACCTGAAACGTCCCGTGTTTCCTGAGTACCGTTAATTTGTAAAACTGATTCAATACTGTTTTATTTTTAATAAATATTTATTCTCTTACAAGTTTTACAGCAGCCCCCTTATTTATTTACTTACACCATACTTTAAATCTATAACTAAACACCAGATGATCGTTCAGTTGACATAGTGGTAAGAGAGCTGGTTTCTCGCGGCAAAGGTGCCAGGTTTGATTCACAATATCGACACGCTCCAGTCTACCCAGCGGTTAACGAGTACCTGACTATTCTCTTGAGTTAGGGAAGGGAAAGGCAGCATGGAAGCGAGCTGATATCTTTTGTGCTGCTAACAATATGGTTACTATACAGGTTTAGCCAACTGTTTTCGTAAACGGTAAACGAGACATGACTTTTCTTGATTTTGTCCACGTTGGAAATATTAATTCGGGAATATTGTATTTGGTTTCAACATTTATATTGGATCATTCACTCTCTCAATGGCACCCCTCTCCTGACTAGCACCCGGGGCGAATCGCTCCCTCACACTCCCTTTAGTATGCCTCTGCATGGGTCTCAAAGAAAATTAATACACAGTGCTTGTAACTCACATAAAAATAAAGACAGATTTCCGGTCACATACAACATAGATGGTGTTCCAAAAAGAATACAATAAACAAACTGTGAATGACCTAACTCTGTGCTCCATAACCATTTTTTTTACATCACAGCACACTTAAGCGGCCTTCAAAATTCCAGGTATACTAATATTTAAGTAAGTGGGTATGGTCTATATTTTAAAACTCGCTGCAATCAAAAGATAACGCTCATTAATTTTTTGTAGAATTGGTGGATGATGATAACTCAACTTATTATTTGTAAAATTGTACATGTGAGATTATTTCGTAATATTCTACCGTAACATATAATTGTGTTTACCTTTATACATTTTATGGTGTGTTCTACCTGGTGTCATGGCACACCAAGTAGACATATGCGACACACCAAGCAAACACACACGGCACACCAAGCAAACACCCACGGCACACCAAGCAAACACACACGGCACACCAAGCAAACACACACGGCACAACAAGCAAACATCCATAGCACTCCAAGCAGACATCCACGGCACACCAAGCAAACACTCATGGCACACCAAGCAGGCCCGTGGCACATTGGATACAGAGCACTGATCTCGTAATACACATGCAAATATGGACAGTTTTAGTATTCTCACATGTAAAGTCGAAAACAAGTTCGAAATATATATATGATTGTATCATGTCTGTCTATCATCAGTTTTTCTATCGGTTTGCCCGTCTGTCTGCTTGTGTGTCTATCGGTCTTGGTATTAGTCTATCTATCTGTCTAGCATCTATTACCCAACTGTCTTACACATAAATATGGAAGTTCCTATGAAAAATACATCAGCTACATTCTTACATGCATACATGTTTTCCATTATTCAACGCCAATTTCTCTAATTTGTGATGTACACTTGCACAAGCAGACGCAAAGAAGCCGTGTTCTTACGTAGCACTAATCTACCTTATAAATAATTCACTCTTTCATTATCTTCACAGCGTGAGATAAATGTCACCTCAGCGTTTTATACGTAAGCGTCTAAGCCGACAAGAAAGTTTACTTTTTATTTTTTGTTGTTGCGGGTTTTGCCTTCTTGTGGTGAGGCACGTACCTTTCAACTTATTCTCATCATTGTTGTGCAATATAGACTTTTTTTTTTGGTTCGGTTTTTGCCTTCTTCTGGCGAGGCGCGTTCCTTTCAGCCTATTTGGTTATATCAGAGCATTTACCATCCAAAAATAAAGTCAACTCTGTTGACTGCAAACCCGATCAGCGTTGATAGATAATTAGTCCTGAAAAGGAATAACATTATCTATCTGCTAGCATAAAGCCCTCAAAAAGACTCGCCAGCTACGCCAACGCCTGAGCTTAAATATGATAGTAGATGTGAAAAAACGGGGTGGCCCCTATCGATCTTTGTTTCACTCCGGCAGTATCGGTACATTTGTGGTACTGATTTGTATTATGTGCTCTCAATCATCGCACTTTTCTTTCTTTCTTCGTTATTTTCTGCTAATTAGCAGATATTTCAGTATTGTCGAATTGCTTGACACTCCCTGTAATTGATAATAATCACATTTTCTTGACGCTACCCAGATTTGCTGAGATAATTACTCGCAGTCGCAAGGAAGTAGCACAGCTTGGCTAAGATCAGCACAAGATCTCCTGTACCGGCGGAAACTTATGACATAATCGTTTCCTGTCTTACAAGAGTACTTTCTGATAAAGTAATGATGGTTACATATTGAACACGCTGTTGTATGAGTTTACCGATCTGTCTGTAAGTTTGTTCACATGGGCATCGGACATCTTATTACCATATATGGGAGAGTTGACCTCTGCCTTTCGTTCAAAATTATCCGATGTCGGAATATTTTGAAATTTCCCCATAACCCGCCTGTTTGAATATGATTGGAGTTTTTTGATAGCTCATAACAAACGAAGGCGTGCGAAGGCAGGGAATATAATCTGATTATTATCTCAAGCTATTTCACTTGAGAAATCGCTCGCCAAGACACCAGACTGCTACAGTAAAGAATAAGAATTCAGAATTCTTTCTTAAAATATCGGACACGTTTTATTGGAGTATTCATCAGGACTTACAATATAACCCAGAAAATCTCTAGCATTTTAAATAAGGAAACCGGGACTGAGGAAACTGAAGGACCACACACGAAGTCAGAGAGGGAACTTATTAAATTAACGACACCCCAGACGCGTGTAAGAGGCCGATTCAAGTCTCTTTTATTAATCTGAGCAAAAAGTCTATGAGTCAGGATTGTCTTATTGGTGGTACCAGCAGAAAGCACTATCTCTGGAACAAGAAGGGAACCGTAGACTAAGCTTTAAGACGAAGGACCCACCTGGTAGACTCTCCTTGACATTTCTGGGAAACGAGCTACCCCCGAGAACCTTGATCAGAGACGAGCTTGAGCAGAGTGAAAAGAACCAACCCATAAGAAGGAGCAGAACCGTCATTGGAAGCTAAGTTCAAATCTATGCTGCCACTTGAACTTCTTGTAACATCTCACATTCCATAAAGACTGTGATGATAACTTTTCTTGATCCATAGCTATTCAAACTTTTTTCCAACTGTTAAAACCTAAAGTGATTATTAAATTGTGTTATTTGTAACGTTACAAATTTAACTTCGATTTAATCATTTTGAAGTTACTGCATGTTTGTCTCAGTCAAATTACTACACATACTCTAAACAGAGCTATAGTAGAATAATAGAATTCCACTGAGTAAATCAGGGGTGGGGGCTTAAACGAGCTGAAAGTAATAAATGCTTAAATCCTTCACAAAAACGTCGGCAGAATTACAGAGTTAACATACTCAGCCAAAGTAGTATTGTTCTCGCTTATTCTGAATATCTTGTGAAGACTCCCTTTGTAATAGAAGTATCATCACCCTTCTATCTACATCTCTGCCAAGAGTGATCTTGTGCGAAGGTAGATCCTCTTGAGTTTTGGCCACTGTTGGACCACTACTGCAAAGCAGGGGAGGCAATACCGTCACAGTAGTGAATATCAATGCAATAATGGACCATTGATTGAAAGCCATGATGTTTGTGAAACTTTGTGTGGGTATAGTCCGCTGTATTTTAACATTTTTATTATATGTTATTTAGCCAGGTACATGTAAAAATTATTCGCTCCACCTGATTAATTTGTCGTCAAAATTTGTCTTCTTTTTTTTTCTTAAATTTTACATAACGTTAGTTTGTATCGTTTTACTTCAAAGCATTCCTGCAACCGTGTCGTGTTAAAACCATTGTTGTGTCCCTTCTTTCATGTTCTGCTTAATTCCCTGTAAATTGGATGTTATTGTTCTGCATGACGTTGTATCTATTCAGCCTAAAGTAAAGAGGATTGTTGCCCATTTCGATAAATTTGATAACGGATTTATGTTCTTTTCTGTAAACAAGGGATTGTACTTTAGCTTATAAAAATACAGGATGGAATGTTTGTCTCTATTTACTGTTATTTATTTGTAACTTCCAAATCGCATCTCCGATTCTTCTGTGTGTCTTGATTAAACTCATGATGGGAAAGAGAATTAACAAAGTGAAAGGATAATGGGTTCCTGGAATGAGACAGCAGGTAGGCTTGTTACAGAAAGAGAAGGCTAAACGTAATGTGAGGACAAGACATTTTATGAAGAAATACAATCAATAATCAAACATAGCATTTTATTTTTTAATAAATGGCAGAGACAACACTACTACTTACCAAGAAGAAATCAAGCGATAATTCTCTGTCTGAGACTGTAAACTCAAGTAGCATCTGTTCAACAAATTAAATATCGGGCAGTCATGTGTCCACGTGGGGAACATAAGTAATCAATAGAATATGTCCGCAACCGGCCGATACGTAAATGCCTAAAAACCCAACTCCTGCAGACCCAAGTAGAACAGTCCTACTGAGATGGTTTGGCCAAGTCGCAGAATGGGAGAAGATCAACTACCATGGCAAGCATGGGAAACTAAGAGCCAGGGATCCAGACCTCCAGGACGACCCAAAGTCCGCTGGGAGGACAACATTAGACAATCTTTGAAGGACCAAGGACTAGAATGGAACCAAGCCAGGAGGAAACAGCCGATTGAATAGTATGGCGTTCTCTCTTACAAACCTCTACACCTCACGGTAGAAAAGGAACGACTAAGTAGTAAGTAGTAGAATATGCCCACGAAGAAGACCGGCTCCACAAGAGAGTCATACTGGCAGTCTGAACGTTGTCGATTCTCACAGTGGGAGACATTGTACGAGATGGCGATGAGAGAAGCCTGAGGTATGTCGCCAACTTTATGAGAGAAATAGACCTAGTCATATATAAGCGAACAACGACGAAGAATATAGAGAGAATAGATCAGGTCAAAGAAAACATTCGATCCTCAACTTCTTTTGTCAGCAGTTAGAAATTTTCCAGCTTATTTCATACTGTTAAAGCTGATACTTGCTGCCAGTACATATTTAGATCTTGGTGTTTCTCATTGTCACCACGCTTCGATTTTCCAGATTTGTCACATTAATGGATGCTAGCTAAACTTTTACTCTGTCTGTATGCATATTTTATCCCTCCTCCAAAATGTATAACTGCTAGCAGATAGATCATAGTAAATAGCTCCTATAGAAACATGGTATGACGCAAGTTAAAACAGCAGACGTAGCACATACATTTAAACCACTTCTACCCGCGGTTCTTAGGACAAACTGTCCAACAAAAATATATGACTTAGATTAAGCTCCGTATCTGGTATTTTAGAGATTAAAAAGATTCTTTTTTTTTTTTTTTTTTTTGTTCATAGAAGTTTTTGTTTGATTTACTTGGTAAATCAACGGTAGCGTAGTGGTTAGTGCACTGGCTTCCTTGGTCGGTGGTCCATGGTTCGATCCCCAGTTCAGATAGGATTTTTTAGACCGCACACGGTGCCAAGGTCGACCCAGCCTCATGAATTGGGTACCAGAGCAACTCTGGGAAGGTTAAGGCGGCCGGCGTGATGCTGACCACATCACCCCTAGTGTGCCGATGGTCAAGAGAATATAGGCCTAACATCATATTCCAAATAAGCCTCAATGGGCGTGTAACGGCATCCGTTATCTTTTTTTTTAAACCTTACTTGGTTATTGGTGACATTTCCCTAAGGATTGTTCTAATGGGACGCTCTTTTAATTGTTTTATGGGTCCATATATTTTTCTTTAATTCTTCAAACGTGTCCTTGAATATTTTTATCATCTGTACATACTAAGAGACTCAGTAAATAGTGCTCAAAAATAAAAAAAAGTATAATTGTGCAAGGAAAAACAGCATTACACAAAAGAAAGAGCTTTCTATGCCAACAATTTCTGTTTGTTTTGTACATGAAAACAAGAAAGCTATTTTAAATGTTACCAGTAGCCGATTTTTTGTTGTTGTTGATTTTTTGAGCATGTAGAATCAGTTGCGACACAGTTTACAGATATGCAGCGATGTCTGTGCCTTTCAGCCCCACACATTTAATGTCAACAAACATTTTTTATTCGGATTTGTTTTCCTAAGCCGTTATCTGTCCCCAGTCTATACCTGCAAAGCAGCAAGGGGTTTAAAATAAGAGTTGTCCTTCTCCTGGATGCGTTAGCACGCAATGTTTATCAGCAACAATCTACTCGGAGCATTCTGCTTCTAGAGCACCAGAGGCTCGTACTCGTGTCTTCTCTTGTTAGTTAAAACGGTTCAGGAACAAGATGGCCAGGAGCTGTGATTTTGCTGGCCATTGTAGAAAGACATACCATCTGTTCAACAGATTAAAAATAGGACAGGCAGACATGTGTCCATGTTTGGAAGACAAGCAAATAGCAGGATGTGTCCTCCAAGAATGTCTGCTCCACGAGAGAAGAGATTGACAGAGAAGCCTTCACCATTCCCGTTGAGGGAAAGAATGTATGGCGACGAGACAAACCGGAGACAGACAGTCAATTTTATGAAAGAAATAGATGTGGATTATATGATAATGATCAACGAGGATGAAGAAGAACGTAGAGCCGGTACTATCGTATGAAAGCGAATAATGGACAAGCAGATTATTTAACTAATATTGTAAAAATACTATTGACAGTCAAAAAAGACTGGTGATAAAGAAGACTGCGGGAGCCATATATACTCACATTAGAAGGGTCACGGGATTTGCCTCCCCTTTTCTCGGCAGTAGTGGTCCACCGGTGGCCAAAACTCAAGAGTATCTAAAATGGGTCTTCAAAGGTGTCTACCTTCGCACAAGATTACTCTTGGCAGAGTTGTAGATAGAAGGATAATGACGCTTCTTTCTCAAGGTAGTGTTCACAAGATAATTCAGAAGTCAAGAACAATGATGCATATGGCAGAGCACTATTAACTTATATCTGATCCGGCACCTTTTGTAAAGTTTTAAGCAAGGGTATGACTTGTTCGAAGGAGCCGCGGTAGCATAGTGGTTAGTGCACTGGCTTCCTAGCGCAGTGGTCTATGGTTCGATCCCCAGATGTGGCGGGAATTTTTTAGGCCACAAACGGCTCCTGGGTCGACCCAGCCCCAAATGGGTACCAGAGCAACTCTGGGAAGGTTAAGGCGGCCGGCGTGATGCCGACCACATCACCCCTCGTGTGCCGACGGTCAAGATAATATGGGCCTAACACCATATTCCCAATATGCCTCAATGGGCGTGTAACGGGTTCCTCCTTTTATGACTTGTTCGAGCACCCAGCTGGTTTAATCCAGCGAAATTCCTTTTATAAGTATTTTGGCTCTATGGCTGTGAATATATGTTTATATATATATATATATATATATATATATATATATATATATATATATATATATATATATATATATATATATATATATATATATATATATATATATATACTAAAGATTTTTGATCATCACATGCGCTCTCTTATCTATAAGAACTGAATCCACTATGAATTTGTTAAAATAACATATAACAAATTTAATAATCAATTAGCCTTTAAATTTAAATAAATAGGGATGAAAGTGATTTTAGTGGGTTTTAAAAAATTGTCTTTACTGAGGCTTAATTGGGGACTGTTGGTTATTATTGTCCGTTGCTTCTGCCTGTTACAAATAACTTAACTTGCTGAGTACTGCAATGGGTCGTTGTCAGGTCTTTTGTGGTGAGGACTCTTCTCCAGAGGCGTCTAGATGAACTTCACTCCTAATGTCAAGGTGGGTGTCATCACAACGTGTCAACTATAGGTAGTTGGTGGCGAACCCAGTTTCTTGAATCACAAGATAGTGGCAAAGATTCTTACTTCAGACTGGTCTGGTCTAAGAACCGCGTTGTAGCTTCGAACCATGAACTTTAGGAATAATAAAAGAGCAAATGCCTCTGTTAAGTACATTTGTGAGCTGAAGATTAACAGGCGCATTGTCTCTCTGTCCACCCACCAATACCAAAGTTAGCCTCTCTGAATAATTATTCTCCCTGAGTATACACAGTGTAACTCAGGGAATATGATTAGAAATCACCGTTATTCTTCTGGTCACTTAAATGGGGAACATGTGTCAGGACAGCACGAGTGCAATGGCTTGCCTGAACTAACATTATAAAAGTACACATATCTCACAAAATTATACTATCCACCCTAGGCATCTGTGAGGTAATCATCTCACTGCTCCATTCGGAGTCTGGGGTCGCTTCTGCTTTCGCTTTCCTGAGCGAACTAGTATAAACCAAACACCAGTGCTTGCTGTAGTGGTTTATGAACATAATATTTTCATATATTGAGGTTGCTAGCCTCCTATGACTGACATAACCACTTAGCAAGTACAGACATGTCACAATTCACATTTTAAACTATATGTTCACAACTTACCCCAAATGAGGTATACAATCTCCTGGTACAGTAGAATGGACACAGCAACTTTGATTAGATGCTTTGAACACTTGTTCCGGGAAATTTTAGTATTACTCTTATGACAGGTGCTCTGATTACTTAAGTTTCCAGTCTCGGTATTTTAAATTGCGGGTTCTCTTTAAGTTATAAAGACGTCCAAATACTTCAATCTGTCACTTTTAATTTAGGAATTCTTTGTCCAATCCTTCTCTCTGGCTACTGGGAGTTGTCTCTTGACATTGTTGAAAACTGCAGTCTGATTTGTGTCTCCGATTTCACTAGATTATATCTCCTTTTTTCAGTTCAAGTCCCAGATGGTACTTCCGACAAACTTGCCAATGAAAGCCAAAGTATATTCCGACTCTCAAATTCAACCAATGGTAAGCTCTTTAGAACTATGTGGGTGGGGGTGTTAAATCATTACTATCCCCCGCGTGTTTTAAACTATCAATTTTAAAATTTAAACTCGTGACCTCTTTCAAATATGGCAGTTATACTTCCGATTGTATTTGTACAAACTCATAAACACATCGGTGAACTTATTTCCCGACTAATACCTTCCGCCTATATTGTCTCCTCTGACAGGTTATCCGTACTACTGTTACAGAGATGGTCCAGCGGAAGTGATTACACACTATCACCTGTGATTGCGTACACCTCCCAGATGGATTTCTTAGACAGCCAATCTGGCTTGCTTTCCATCGATCGTGCGCGACCACCTTGTGTCAACAAAGATCGTCTCTATCAAAGGTAGCTAGACGACTTAAGTGATAAAAGTATTATGCGCTGACCTGCCTAATTAGCCTTGTAATACTACGATTCACCTGGTGAAACGTAAACAAGTCTAGGGAGTGGTCAGAGCAAAAAGTAGGTGCATAAAATATGCCAAATAATAGGACGATGAGGAAGAGAGGAAAGGTCGGAAAAGCACACGCACTAACGTATCGTCACAAGAAGGAAGCAGTCTTTTTTGGGGGGGAGGGGGTGGGGGGGGGGGGAACGCTTTAAAAAAAAAAAAGAAAGAATACATAGCGACTACATGTAACACAGGTAGACAGATAGAAAGAAAGAGTGTGACAACGAAGGAATGCACTAGATAGTTTAGCGTTGTGGCACTAAAAACATTAAAACAAAACAAAAACTGTTAAACAGCACTGTAGGCACAAATTCACAGGCCACGTGATCGCTAACGCCAGTCACTATGATCTCACGAGCAGAGTCAGTTACCAATTTACAGCTGGTAGAGGAAAGCATGATGCTACCAGATTTCGAAAATGAAACTCGGTAACTTCGATTCACGGTATCAAGACGCTCCGGTTTACCCAGCTGTAAATAGGTACCTGTCTTTGCTCTTGAGTTAGGGTCGGAAAAGGCAGCGAGGAAGGGAACTGGTTACCCATCTTGAGGCTGGACTTAGTAAAGTGAAGTCTCCTAACACTCCACGTCCCTACGGCAGTATCAGCCATCGGACTACCTCCACCATATATTTATTTATATCAGCCTTTGTCAGATGTAGAATCATACATTTATTTTGACAGTAATGCACGTACACAGTTGGAGCAAAAAACAGTGATACCACAATAAGAAACGCAATATAAAATGCAAGAGGCGCTTTCATTGCAATGGTAAATAAATTGAAGTCAAGAGAAATCTTGCAACTTTATGGAACTCAAAAAGAAATCACGTCCATCATAAAAAAAAACATTCAAATGTCAAGTTGGTCCCTTTGTATGACTGTGAAACACGGAGAACAACGTGAATAAGAACCAAGAAGTGACAGACTTTGATAAATGGGTGAACCAGTCAAGTTCTTGTGGAACAAGAGCTGATAATAAGACACTGGCTATTGATAAGACACACATTGAGGAAACCTGTTGTTAGCATTACAAAGCAGTTCTTGGTCTGGAATTACCAGGGTAAATGAAGTCGAGTGAGACAAAAACAAAACAAAGACACACTCACAATGAGAAGACACCTGGAGACAGAATTGAAGGAAATAAAGAGGACATTAAAAGACCTTTTGCACATACCGCAGGAATTGAGGACTTGCCATGAATTCGTTGAAGGCCTATGCTCCTTGGAGATCTAAAGGGTAATGATGATGATGTATGTGAAAACATCAGAGGATGAGTTTGTAGGCTTTGGTGCAGGCTGGTTTGGAGAAAGTAATCAAGTTTTACACCAGGAAAATGTCACGTGTCTGTTGTCTCCAATGCGGGTGGTTAGGAAATAGACAATGGCTACGGGACATCAACATTAAAAATTCTGTCTGTCGTTTCATCAAAAGTGTGAATCCAAGTGTAGAATTAATCACCCGTCGCTCTTCTAACTCTAATATTTGAACAGACAGTAATGAGTTGAGGCGGTCTTTGTTTCAAAATGGCTGCCATAAGCGCCAATGACCTCTAGCGGTGAGACGCATCAATCAGGGGCCATAAATGGAAGACAATTTCATTTGTCGCCAGTCTGATGCGCTATTTGTTGTACGTTTTTTGTGTGTTCGTGCGCACGATTGCCCCAAGACTCCCGCTTTCTCCGGTAACTCTATGAAACTGTCATGACAGAACGCAAGAATAAACATAGCCATCAGCGTCGAAGCAGGCAATGGCAATGAAGTTATGAAAAAAAATAAATCTGCAACGAAGCTGAGAGAACACGAAACATAGAATGATGTAAAGAAAGTTGCTGTACCGAAAAATAGAGATCTAATTTTGGAATGTATTTTTTTCCCTCTCGTTTTTTCGAGCGATTATTACATAAGCGGAATTGGCGTGTGATGGGGTTTAGATGAGAGGCTGCAAAGCTTTTATTTTCTTTCCCCGCTCCATATGGAGAAAGAGGTTCAAAAATTGTTGATAGTATTGCAAGACAGTTCAGTTCTCATCTCCATGTGTTCTATGGTCTCCCTCTTACCCTGTGGATTTCAAAACAAGGACTGTCTGGTAATGCAATCAACAGGTTTTCTCAGTGTGTGCTCTATCCATCTCCAACGTCTTCCTCTCATCTATTGAGAAGATTCTTGGATTCTCATCCAAGAGACGTATAATGTTTAGAGAATAGTCCAGCTGACAGTATTGGAAAGGTGATACGCCAGAGTATCAATTTTCCATTATGATTTCATTGTACAAAAACATTTTCTTGGTCAGTGTAAATATCAAGTTGACGAGAGTATTCGCAAGTTGTGATTACGAGCCTGGAGTCGTGTTGATTTATCACACCAGCCAATCTTAACTCTTTGACTCTGCAATTATTTTCCACCCTGTGCTGTAATTTTAATTCGTGATAGACTAAAAACAACGCTCAGAGAGTTGTTTTGGCACGGTTGTCAAATCTGACCAACGCTCTGAACGTTGTTCCGGAGTCAAAGAGTTAATCTTCATTGTAAGAATTTGACCTTGTGACCTAGCTGGATTCAACGCGGGTAAAAAAAAGTGCGTTGGCAAACCGCTGTGTGTAGTCTGGCATCGCATGCGACTGCCATGAACAACATCTTCTTCGTTGATCCTTTGCGGTATACAGCCATCTTTGTCTTCTTACCAACTTCTCATTTGCTGAGGAATCCTCGATTTATGGCTTGAAAAAGTCTCCCAGCTGCTGCTCCCCGGGTAGCTAACTCTTCTTTGATGCCTCCCTTCCGTTCTGTGACAGCTCCAAGGTATTTAATTAAAGTGGTCGACCTGCTCAAGGACCTGTTCTCCCAGCTTAATCTGATGTCTTCTTTCCTCTCGTGGTATCACCATGGTTTTTTTTTTTGGAGCTCTTATGATCATCCCTCTCTTCTCCAGCTCTTGCTTCCAGACTTCCAGGTTGGATTGAAGATGTGCCTCTGATTTAGCAACCAGGGCAACATCATCAGAAAATGCCAGCTCTAAAATACAGACCTGTCTCATCTTCCAGTACCCCACTGAATACTTTCTTGTCCTCTCCTTACATGCATTGATGACATCGTCCACGAGGAGTACGAAACGATAAGGTGGCAGGATATCCCTGAAATCTTCTGATTTATGGTTTGCCGTCCTCACACAATTAAGGCTTGTAGAAGCTCTGTATAGCATGAATCAGAGGTGTTGAAATGTTCTTCCTTGCCAAACAGTCCCAGAGGTTGTTCCAGAGGACCTTGTCAAATGCCTTTTCCAGATCTAAGAACCAAAGATGGACCTCACTCTTATACTCAAGAGCCTTTTCACTCAACTGTCTGAGTGTGAAGATTAGGTCTTGAGTACTTCGATTTGCTCGGAAGCCACACTAGACTTCATCCATTTGTGGTTCAGCTAGGCGTCTAAGTCTCTGCTCCAGTATTCTAGAGTAGATTTTACCAGGGTGCAATAGATTCACACCACGATAAATCAAGAAAACAGAAACACAACAGATTTGCACTCATGGTGTGAGGAGTTACTGTGATTTTATTTTCAACAGGCCCCATGTTTCTTCTCCATGAATATTATTTGAGTTTAGTCTTTTTCTGTAGGTAAAAAAATTACGTTTTATGAAGGATTACGAGGGAGTTTAATTTTAAGATTTGCACCAGTTTTCTTCTCTATAAAGTAATTGCGTTCACGGAGGCTTTTCCTTGTAATATAATTGCGTGCATTTTTAATTCATTAGCAGCGAGCGCGTCGGTATTATTTAGGAGGGGTAACATTTTCGAACGTTAGAAGACCTACCCGCGTAAACGAGGGGTGGAGGTAGAAACGACACAGGTCGTCGAACTTACGTTAGAACGTATCAAAAACGAGTATGCTCACGCGGTCGATGGTTATATTACTTAACATGACGCAATTTAGATGCGCGGTAGAGGTAATAAACATGAGTCATGTATTATCTTACGTTATCATTGGCGGGTTTCAATAGTTATTAAATGCAGGTTTAAATTGGTTTAAGAGCGACGCGACGCGATGACGCAGGGCGTGGGGGTCAGCGTCGAATTTCTGTAATAAATATGTGAGTAAATCGAGTAGCGCTTTCTTTGTCTCCAGTAATTACAGCCGTGAAAACTACGCCTTATCGATTGTTCTAACGAGAGATATTTGGTAACTGGGTATGTAACCATCTTAATTTGGCAGTGTAGATATTGCGTTTCTTGATAAATCTTAGCTTCTGTAAAGTAAAGTTTCTTCCGGGAGTTTTAATTTAATTTCTTAAACAGAAGTGCCATCAATTGCTATCTGGTAGAAATAATGATAAAACTAGAAGTGCGCCTATATTATTTCCTGGGAACGAATAGCAATATCTATCAACTGTGTAACGGGGTTTGGAAATTAACTATATAAGGTTAAGTCCTTAGGTTATATCAATACGGTAATTGCGAGGTCCAATATATATGTAACCTCGATTTAATTATAATAATTGAAGTGTAAAATACGCTTGGTAGTGTGTACGTTATTTTATTGTGCATTAAATTGGTTGTATAAGTAAATATTATGGAAAGGGGATTTTATGATAACTTATATATATATATATATATATATATATATATATATATATA
>JAMPIV010023088.1:172500-256634 GCA_024509875.1 Oreohelix idahoensis
AGGGGATAGAGTGGAGAGGGATTTATTTAAGTGGTTATAGGTGTTAGAGATGAGAATATCTTTGACAGGTTGTATATTTGTTGTTATTTGTTTTGTTTCCAGCAATTTCATGGCACACAGGGAGCGGTGCAAAATTCGCCTTCCAGCTTGCCAAGATAGTAGGCCATTCTCAGCAGGAGAAGGGTCTAGGCATCGCCAGAGGTTAAATAGAATTGGTGACGCGGTAGTTACCGGCGCCAAGTACGTCTGCACCAGAAAGAGATAGCAGTTATCGAGCAGCGAAGCCCCATGCTTCGGCGGGAACGTGTTTATCTTGAAAAAATCCAGAGCTCTTAGCTCATTATACCACACCAACAACGGCGCGTGGCTGTTTTTTCCCCTAAACCCTGAGCAGGTTAACTCGGCCAATTAATGAAGCAGCAGTGAAGCAACGTCAGTTCAAGTCAAGTACCTATGTCTGAAAGTCCAAGCAATCAGCTACAATATTTTTGGAAGGAGAAAGGGTCAAAATTCCGTCCGACTGCTTTAGACAGGAGAGACAGCAGTTTAGAGTTAGATAGTCAGAGCAGAGGACAGCATCTGAAGTTTAAACTGAAGCAGTCCGCTAGTGGATCAGTGGTTGTGATTCGGCAGTATAGGACTTTAGAAAGTTCTTTAAGATTGTGGTTAGGCAGGTAGTTACGTCTGCAGCCGGACAGATGTGTTAGAGTTTTTTTTATAATTGCTACTAAGATAGTTAGGAGTGGAGGCTCGTACTTAGAGGCCCCACCAAACTTACGGTGTGTTTAATTTCAAAAATTTTTTTCCCCTGCAGGTTCAATGAGGGGATGAAAGTGGGGGATTATAATATCAGTCAGTTTAATTGATTCGTTCTTTTCAGGTGTGCGACCACACACGGTATTTATTTTTGATATGTACTTTATTTGATTGTGTAAATAAACTATAAACTGTATACTGGATCAGTCTCTATCACTATACTGTACCTCTATGTTGTCTGTATAGTTGTGTCTGTGGTCCTTAGTTAAACCTTATCTCCTTTTATGGTAGTCAGAGGTTGGTGAGTCTTTAGCTATTTAATACGTCGCGAGTGGCGAGGGAGAGTCAATCTAGGTTCTCACCCTCGAAGCTATAAGTCTCATCTTTCCACCGCCACTGTCATTTCTCATATAAAATCTATCTTCTCAGACTTTCTCTCACTAGGGTCTTGTCTTACACTCAGACAAAACACTGTAATTAAATCCACTTCGTGACACATGGCAACAACAAATAAACACACACACACTCACACAAATGCAATAGATCTACACCCCAAGTAACCAATAAAACAGACATGCAATAGATATGCACCTAGAATCTTCTTCTTTAAGTACCATGTCTAGTGGCGTAGGAGATCATATCTCTCCACAACTTCCTGTCTCCAGTACAATTTATCAATTCTGCTGTTGACTTCTTTCCATGCCCCGATGTCAAACTGTCCAGTATTTGCTCTCTTTGTCTTCCCCTATCTCTTTTTCCTTCAAACTTACCTGTTGTTACGATATATTCCAGCTTTCCTCTTGTCATAACATGCCCCCAAAAAGTGGATTCCTTCTTTCTATCTTGTGAAATAAGTTTCCGTTACGCACTGACCCCTTTCAGGACATCCTCATTACTCTTTTTGGCTGTCCATGGTATTTTTAACATTCTTCTGTAAAACCACATCTCTCTGGCCTCTAGTGCCTTCCCTATTTGTTTACAACATTTTGCACCCCGGTTAACCAAGAAAACAGAAGTCAACGTATATGCATCCAGGGCTACAAGCAAAAAAAAAAAAACCCAGAAATACACAGATTTCCCTCTTGATTAACCAAGGAAACAGAAACAAAACACATTTGCAACCCAGGTAACCAAGAAAATAGAAATACAACAGGAAAAAAAAATACTAAAGTGTTCTATCCACTAACTTCTCTCTGCCCTGCTCTAACCAGAAAACACTATTTTGCACGTCCAACTTCCCAAAAGCGACATAAAAACAAAACCAAAAAGAAAAAAAAAACTGACCTTCATTTTCCATCTCGACAACTCATCAACTTGACGCATTTTATGTGTCCCTCGACGGCCATTTTGTGTGCAGCGTTTTACGATTGGGGGAGAAAATATTGCGGCCCGCCCGTCCCATGAGGATGCTGCGCTGAAGCCTTACAAACCGTTTTTGTAATGGGAACTGATGTATTGCTTTCAGGATAACTACGCTATCAGGGCTCCGTTGTTGAACACCTCTAAAAAAACTTTACGCTGATTTTTTTTTTCTTTTTAATTCGGAAAGCTGATGTTGGAAAAACTATTACAAATGTAATAAGGCGTGGGTTATCATTGACGGCTACATTGTT
Organism: Oreohelix idahoensis; assembly: GCA_024509875.1. Lineage (NCBI taxonomy): Eukaryota > Metazoa > Mollusca > Gastropoda > Stylommatophora > Oreohelicidae > Oreohelix > Oreohelix idahoensis. The sequence goes on from JAMPIV010023088.1 coordinate 174,870, forward strand.
TAAGATGTGAGGATGTTGAGGTTGTTACCGCTGAGATATAAAAACCTGAGGGTCTTTTGTAGAATACGGGAGCTCGTGGAATAACTGAAGAAAGCACCAGGATATACTAGCCCGGGTCCATGTCGGAATGGGTGCAAGTCGCGTTTGGTGCGAATCGTTTGAGAAAGGTTTAACTTATTTTGGTTTTAATTGTACTATTGCATATCTTGTCAAGTATATAGACAACACGTATGAATGCCAAGTATATAGACAACACGTATGAATGCCAAGTATATAGACAACACGTATGAATGCCAAGTATATAGACAACACGTATAAATGCCAAGTATATAGACAACACGTATGAATCACAAGTCTTTGATTTCAATGAATTTCTTCATTCGGTTTTGTTTTATGTAATGTATATTACCTCTCGTCATAATATGATATCTAACAATGTCAAATAAATTACGTACAATATCCACCACTCATGTTTATTGCATTAATCAAGCGATAGCGCGAACGCAGTCCCTCCTACGAAAAATGTCCGCACCCGAGTCACCCGCATTTGGGCTGATCGCAGGGGTCAACCCAACCGGAGTGCAATGGATGGGCCTCAACCTAGGAGCACCTTTTTTTTTTTTGTCTCCGTTCTCTCATTAACAATATTTTTTTAAAACTACTTTATTCACATTCCGTAGAAATTTACAAATTTACAAAGACATGTGCATTGAAACATTGGCAATAATAGGTAACGAATACACGTATAAAATCATTCCTTCACATATACTTTTATACTTGCACCCATATGTTATACTTTTTTCAATTTCTCTTGATGAAAGGGTGTAATTAAATTGCTATCGAATGATGTTAAAGACATTAGGATTATTTCCAGTTTGTAATTTTTTTTTTAAAATAATGTACTCATGACACACATACACACACACATACACACACTCACACGCCCACAAAACGTTTTTCTACTGCTACTGTTTACGACTTTCAGAGTTGGCGTTAGTATTTCAGTGCTTTTCTTGGTTTGGTTTGTTTGAAGTTAACGACGACAACGGATCTCGGGCCTTCCAGTCCCATAAAGAACCGTTGCTCGTAAATCTACAGGGGTGTCAAAAATCTCCTAGATTTAAAATCTGGCGCGAAATGCCAAGGTCAGGACACATTAACAGAGCAAATTTAGTGAATGTAACGTATTCTTAGAGGCGTATCGGGAACAACTCTACATAACTGAGTATTATTAAAATTTTTAATTGTACTATTGCATATCTTGCCAAGTATGTAGACAGCACGTATGAATCACAAGTCTTTGAATTCAATTCAAACATTTCCTGGATGAAGAAGCACGAAAATTGTTCTATATATCTCACATAAAAGCAAACCTTGACTATTGCTCCACAATCTGGGATGGTTGCTCAATGTCCAACACAAAGAGACTCCGTTCACTACAAAAGCGTTCAGTGCGTCTAGTCTCTGATAACTGCCTAACTCAGTGTGTAGATTATATACAAATCTTCAAATACTGCCCTTAAGAAAGCGCCTTCTGTATAACAAAGCTAAATTTGTTCACAAAATCCTGTCACATAATGCTCCAGCATATCTGTGGCCAATGTTCAAATACAACGAAAGACGCAGTCAACGCTTTAACAAATTGCAAGTGCCCAAGCCTAGGCTTGACTTTTTAAAGAAAAGCTTAGCGTACTCTGCTGCTCATCTTTGGAATTGTCTTACGTAGAACCTAAGAAACAACCTCAGTCCCTATTCATACAATCGTAGACTTTTCGAATACTTTATTAGTTCTGATTACATGCCCCCCTAATCAGATTATCTTTTCTTATAATATCAGCTGTAGGTTCTAATGATGGTGTTTGTACTTTTCAATATATTTTATGTCATGTTTATAAGTAGTTAATGTTAATATGAGTGTGCTATTTTATTTTACTTTACAAGTTGAATTCTTTGACATTGATATGTAAAATGAATATGGGAATAAATAAATTCAGTATAAAAGGTGAGAGAAAGGAACGGCAGAATGTCAGACGGGCCTGCGTGCCCAATTCTCAACCCTTTGAAAATAAAAGTTCGTTCGTTCGTTCGTTCTTTAATCCGCTTATTATTTGGCATATTTCATTTTTTGCTCTAAACCGCACCCAGACTTGTTTACGTGAAACCAGATGAACTATAACAATACCCAGTTAAATACACCGGTCAGCAGTAATACGTTTATCTCTTGAGTCGCCTAGCCACCTTTGTTAGAGACACTCTTTATTGACACAATACGGTCTCGTACGAGCGATGAATAGAATGTCATATTGTCTGTCTGAGAGATTTGTCTGGCGGAGGCACGAAAGCACAGGTGATAATGAGATAATAGCTTCCGCCGGCCTATCGCTGTATAATTATTACAGGGAATCTGTCTAGGGAGACAATATTGGAAGGTACTATCTGGACAGGAAATAAGTTCACAGATTTGGTTGTGAATCTGGGCGGAAGTATTATAGCATTATTAGAAAGATGTCACGAGATTGAATTTTAAAAAGTAATAATTTAAAACACGCGGGGGTATTATGAGTTAAACGCTCCTACCCATATAGTGCAAAAGAGATTGGATTGGTGTAAAGCGAGAGCCGGAATACACAATGATTCTCATTGGCAAGTTTACCGGAAGTACAATCTGGGATTTTGAACTGAGAATTGGAAACATAATCTAGCGAAATGGGAGTCACAGATAAAACTGCATCGCAGCGTCAAATTAGATCAAACGATAGCATCTAACCTAAGTTGCTAGTGTCCATTCTAAAGCAGCAGTGATGAGTGATGATTACATCACATGTACCTCAAGTGTATCATGCCATTTTGTGAGATATTTGTACCTTGCTAATTTTATTTCATGCAAATCATTGATTTCGCGCTGTCCAAGCACATATTTTCCTAGTTTAATACAAAAGAATATTGGTGATTTCTAATCATCTTCTCTGAGTTACGCTGTGTATACTCAAACAAGAATTTAATCATTCAGAGAGACTAACATTGGGGGGTGGGCAGCGAGACAATGCGCCTGTTACTTTGCAGCCCATAAATGTACTTAGCAGAGGCATTTGTTTTTATTTTTGTTTACCGTTCGAGGAACGAAGCTATCAGACTGTGAAGTGTCATCATCACAAAAGAATTGACGAAACCGCGGCTGCAGGACTCCCTTAGACCAGTTAAGTGCTTGTAAAAGGCGTCAGCCAATTTTAATTTTCAATTTAAATCCTCAACCCGTCTCAGGGACGAGAAACTTTATTTAACTCTGATATTCACCATCATTTCATCGTTATTTTGACCTGTTAAACTAATTGATTATTAAATTTGTTACATGTTCTTTTAAAACATAACAATAATTGTTTATTCAGTTATTATAAGTATCAAAGCAAACGTATGAGACAGACTCTTTAATATATCTACATTCAGACAGATATTTACATTTACAGAGCTAATGTTTATGGAAAGGAGTTTCGCTGGATTTACACCAGCTGGGGGCTTGAACGGGCTAAAAACCATTGCTTATTTCTTCACAAAAGGTGGCGGATCAGATATAAAAGTTAACAATTGCCCTGCCAATGCCGCATTGTTCTTGACTACTGAATTATCTTGTAAACACAACCGTGGGATAGAAGCGTCATTACCCTTTTATGTACAACTCTGCCAGGAGTAATCTAGTGCGAAGGTAGACACCTTCGACGACCTATTTGTCGTAACTTTTACAAGATAGTTCTGAAATATTTATGGTCCTGTCCGAGCAGAGGTGATAGTGGTAACTATGTGAGAGTAAGGGGTAAGAAATAGTTTTTCTCACGAGGGTGATAATGTAAGAGGAAGATCAGTCTCTGGAGTGAGTAATTTCTCTAATCCAGCCTATCTTTACGACTATATTTTAAACAGACGCACTTCCTCTCCTTATACAAAATACAAGTTACACTGCACCCACATACACACAATTCTGTGACAAATACGCACAAACGTGAAAACAAACTATGGATAACAGATATGGGTAGGGGTTGACCAACACAATAACTTAAGGTTTATTAAGTTTATTTTCACTAGAAATTCACAACATCAAGCATATACATCAATAAAGCATGGTCTACAGACAAATGAAATTAACCCAATAGGTCCTCCCCTCTGGTAAAGGAAAAGAAAAGAAGATCCCAACAGAGGTTAATTAACCCAGAAGATCAAAAGTTAACAATCAGGGTATGGAATGGTCAGTACAGGGAAAGAACAAATTCCTAATTAAGCTATCCCGTAAATACTCAGGTTAGTGAGAAACAAAAAGAAGATTTGTATGATAGTGGTAACAAAACAAAAATATGTTTCTCTCTTTCGGTTCATTCACTCATTCATACTGTGGTCACACGCATACTCGCTTACCCAATAGTTGTCTCAGGTATTCCTTGTAAATAAACACTAACAAGTACTATGACCCTACAGTGTCTGATTATTTGCCAACTCCAGCCCCAGACTATCCTTAGTGCTGACAGCTAGTTTCAAGGGAGTCGCCGAAGTTGGTGCGTTAATTGGTTTCCTGGATAATTTCTGTATCACTGCATTTAGTTGGTTGGGATAAGTTGTATTCGTGGTGGTCACTGTCATAGAAAGGAAAATATATGGTTCCGGTGTTGTCTAGCCTTTGGTTGCTGAGACACACTCTGTTACGTTATGAAATGTTAATGATAACAATTATCGGCTGTTCTCTAAATTGATGGCCGAGTCTGAACAGTGAGTTCTCTTGAGTATAATCCACGTGGAAAAAAAACTACTGTCATAAAGTTAGTTGCTTATCCTTTACAGGACGTGGCAATCAACCCCAGCTTTTATTGGCTGTTTGTGATTTTTCTAGGCAATTTTTTCATTCAGTAGTTTGCCATTGCTTTCTGAACGGTACGGCGCTTATACCATTGTTAAAAATCCACACAAAGCGATTTGCTACCAAACCGCCTGCAGCAGGTTTCGAACCTGGTATATCTGGATTATGAAACTGCGTTCATATCCATTAGGCCACAGACGCCGACACTGTCATATGTCAGATAAATAAATAAATAGATATATTTAATATATATATAAATATATATATATGATTTCTATATATATCTCTGATATATATATATATGTATATATCAAATATATATTTATATATATATATATATATATATAATATTGTGACGTACGTCTAGTTTGACTAGTGAATTTTCCCTGATATGATGGATGATTTAAAGGGACCTTTAGCTTTTCATAACATTAGAACCCCTGAACATTTGTTGTAACTTTTCGTTTGCCAAAACGCATTCCACCGGGACTCATATAGGATACAGCGACGAGATCAAAGAGACAGACCGAGGGATCTTAAGGGAGACTATCGGCGCTATCAAAGACAGTAGTTTTCCCTGATACGAGACGCAGTTGCTTGCCGCTAATTTCGCGTCTCGGTGTCAATCGAGGAACCGAGCGAACGGGGGAAAGCGAAACGGGCAGCAGCGAGCGGATACAAAGACCAGGGGGCGGCTTCTTCTCTTGATTTGGCGGTCAGATCCCCAAAAGTTCGTGAGATCAAATAAGTTGTCAAGTTTATCATGTCCCACTCAACTTACATTTCATTTTAGCTAAATAGACCATGTAGAACTAGACACGTTATCACTCGCTGGCCAGACCTTTATAGAAGCACTAGCTTTATTGAAATCTTGTTATAGATTTTCCCCTGGATTTTATATATATTTGCAGTGATTTCTAATTCTGTGCAAAGCGGTAAAATATATATTGTGTAAAGTGATCAGTGGTCTAGTCATTCTATTTCAAGGGATTTTGTGTTAATTTAAATCTATTTAATTAAACCATCTCAAGAGTTCCAGTTTTAAATATAATGATCTATCTATTATATTATTTCAAAAGATAATAGATGCTTAAATTAACTTTTAAAGTCGCGAAGGAATTTATAATTAATAAATTCAGTTAAGTCCTAGTTTTATAGATGTGGGTTTTTAACCACTAGAACTCGCGCAGTGTTTATTAAATACATAATTAAATACGCGAGCATATATATAATAGGCTTAACGGGAAATTCATCGCGCTTCAGAAGGTTATTTGTTTTCGGTATATTACATGTCTTTTTTTTTCTTTCATACAGAGTGATCGTAACCTGTGCGATCCCAGCATTAAGAAAGCATAAAGAAATCAATCTAAGCAAAGCAAAGCATAAACAGTGTGTAGAGTTCCCCTGACGCAGAACTTGTTGAGACTGTGTAAATTTTTAATCTTTGAGGCGATTCTATGTTTGGAATTCCGCTATCTAACTTATAGCAAAGAAAGCACACCCAAAGACAAATTTAACGCACCATCAAACAACTTAAGTCGTAACGGGAAGAAGAACACTGGCCCGAGCTTTGTTAGTTTACTGACACAGAGAGATAATTCATAATTTCCTGAACAGTGATGTGACTAGTTTTCTCACTGGACTTAAACCATACCTCACGGATAAAGTGTACCAGCACGCGTAAGAATTTTATTATCCGCGGCATAGTCAAATAGACCACACCATCCTCACCCCGGTATCAGAGACCGTGCCCTCCCATAGAAACTGTTATTAAGAAAAGAGACACAACTACAGATTCATTTTCCAGCGATTACGGGACCCTTTTATGTGCTGACCGCCTACCCGATAATCTGGGGCTAGAACTTGAACAAACACTCATACATTTAGTTGAGGTGTAACTGCTGTTGTGTTATTCAATGGAGTGCAAGATTTTTTCACAATCGGTAAGTGAGAGCAAGATGAGTGAAGGCCTTTGCTAGCGCGTGTATGAATGACAGGAAATTAATTCTTTTGTGTGACCATTTTGTTAACTTGCTTACCTGGTAACATATATCTTTTCTGTATACCCTACATTGTTCCTTTAAGTGGGATAGTTGATAATTTGTTAATTCTGTTTAAAACCACCTCTTTTCCATTTGCTTAGTAAAGGGAAGAACAGCTGTGAAGAACAAGTTTTTTTCTATCACCTATACCTAATTTTGTAACACCTCTGTCAGAGTAATTAACTTTACTGTTAGGTTAACGTACCCGTGTTCCTGATATTATCTATCTCTGGACTGGGTTTGTCTTTGTCTAATGAGCGGGAACGGCTTAGTCGATACCAATCTTCTTCACCCCCTCCCAAACTTGTTATTTGCATTTGTGTACTTATGATAATTTATGTAATATCTGATATTTTTAGTGATTGATGTGTAAAGTGAATAAAATCACCTAAACTCATTTAATTCTGTGTGTTGGATATACCCAAAGCCCAACATTTCCCCTATTCGTTTAATATAGTTTGTATCAACGTCGTGTGTGTGTTTGAAAACACCGAATCGGTGTGCGCGCAGATGCGAGTCTGGAAAACTGGCAAATAATTGTTTGACCAGGAGAGTGAAAGAGAAGATTGAGAGACACGATTTGTCGTAAATAAGTCTGTCTTTACTCTCCTCTAGCACGCTGTGAAGTAAATATTAAATCTCTACATTTCTATCACTGAGCTTTCCATCATCATTTTCCACTCTAAACCGGACCACTATTTCTACGACTCTTTTATCTCAAAATAAATTTACGACAATATAATTTATGTATCATATATATATATATATATATATATATATATATATATATATATATATATATAGCTGGCAGACGCTGGAGTTGGGTTGGCCATGTCCTCAGAAGGGACCCTGATACCATCGCAAGAACAGCTATGCTATGGACCCCCGAGGGAAAGCGAAAGAGAGGCCGACCAAAAACAACTTGGCGGAGAACTGTGGAAGCTGAGATGCAAAGAATGAACCACAGTTGGGGCACTGTACGAAGGATGGCCGCCGACCGAGCAAAGTGGAATCAATTTGTTGCTGCCCTACAAGACGCCACCAGGCGTGAATGGCCGCTGACTGCTTTGACGGTTGGTATATGGATCAAAGAAGAAGAAGATAAATATATACTATATATATATATATATATAATATATATAATATAAATATATATATATATATATAATATAATATATATATATTGCAACTGCGGGGTAATGAGATTGATATCAATAAAATCTGGTAATGTTCAGGTCCAATTAATATTATGTTTATTGTTTCTAGTTTGGCCTCTCTCATGAATGAAGAAAATGGGCTGCACAGGTCACAACTCGAAGACTCAACAAATAAAATAATATCTCTGGAAAGTTTGTAAGACTGTCATGGCGCTATTTCGCAGTGACGAAAAGTCAGCCGGGCAACACTGAGTTTTGGCAACACTGGGATAACTAAACCGGCAAGTCAGGTGACTAGCGGAAGCCGGAAAAATTAGGCGCAAAGGTAATGAGTTAGAATTTAGCCTCTCGTCTAGGAAGGACGGAGATATTTTTCCCTTTTGCCAGCGTTAGCTGTGAAGTCCATGTTACGGACTATTTGTTAGAAATGCTCGCCATTTTCCAGTGCTATTGGATTATTAAGTTGGGATTCTAGGACAGTGTAAATTCTGGATTGGAGTGTTACCGGCCGTTATAAGTTGCCATGGATTTGAGCATTTCTTTGTCACAGTTTTGCCGCTCATGGTGAGCGTTAGTCATGGCAGTTTATCAGTGTAAGACATACTGTCGTGTATGATACTGACAGTCTAAGTTGTTAAGGCATTTCATTGTGTTATTATATTTCATACATTTCTTGGCCGGGTGAGGCCTTATTGTATGTGCATAAGTATTAAAGGGAAGTACTGTAGAAGGTGTTTATTTTCTTATGTCAGCCATTGTGGTGTGGTCGTACTCCTAGAGGCGCGAGCCTATTACTGTTATTATTATTATTATAAATCCACATTGCAGTGATACAACACAGTGGAGTGTTATCCACGATAAAGTGTGCGTTGACAAAGACCTTAAGACTGCTAGTTCGCTGGGTTTTTGATCAGCCTAGATTTAGGAAGAAATATAAACATGTTACTATAATATAAATATCCTATCCTAACACGCGTTAAGGCAAGACCTCTTAACCACTCCGTTATTAAATTATATTAGAAATCACAAGTATCTAGCTTATCTTATCGCTTTGCTCACTGTTACGGGGTTTGATTAGGTATGCACCTTCTTCCCCCCCCCCCGCCCCTCTCAGTAGAACACTCAGCTCACAGTATAAGTGTTTATTGTAATTATGACTCTTCTTATCAAAAGATCACTCGTCACTACTAGCTATTTGTTTCGCCACAAGAAATTACACTAGTCACTTATAAAATTACACATACTGGATAGAAGTGAATAGTATTCCGTTAACTCAAGCGCTAAGCGTATTTATTAGTTAATTAAACCATCTCTTACTGGGTGATCGCGAGTAATTAAGTTTACGTTACACCTGGAAAAATTAGGTAATTGTTATTTAATACGCTAGTCAATTAACACAGAAAATCCCAGTGAAATAATGAAGAACTTTAACACATTAAATCACTTAAATGCTAGTATTTAATTTACCGCAAAACAGAGAAAAGAAACTATCTCCACGAAATCTAAGTAATCCTCTTTGTACTGAGGCTCTATGATGTCGAGCTAGATATTTCAAAATTTCCTGAAGCGACTAGATACTGATTTTGAGGAGATGGAATATACGAGGGAAGGTCAAAAAGTAATGCCTCCTATTTTTTATGTATGTAAATACTGCATCGTTGTGCAATTTGTAAATTTAGCAGGATTCCTCAAACACTCTTCTGCACTGTATAGCATTACCAACCTGTTTCAGTAACAGGTGGCACCACTGTAACAGTTTAAAAATGGCTGCCAAAGACGTTCGGTTAAAACAACGTTATGAGAAGGAATGACAGTTATAGATCTGAGTAGCCGCTCGTCCGCGCGTGAAACAAGACAAATAGGCGTGGCTAAAATATGAGTTAAACAGATAGCGAGAAAGGCATGGATTTTGCGTAACAAACGTGCATACTAATGAGGTAAGCAAGGTGGAACGCAATGTTGAACGGAATGAGGGGCGACGGTGGGAAGCAAGCGACGGATCATTGTAGTCTATATACATAACCTGTCACAGTTCGTCCCGGCTTGAAGACATAAAACCATTTCAGGTCTCCTTTATGAAAATAGAGCTACTCTGATCCGTGGCTTCCGGATAATTGTGGTTTTCAATTTCATCCTCCTCTTCCGTGCTCCAATTTCGACTCATAAAGTCTGCTCCTGAACTCCGCCTATGCCGGTCCCAAGCCCGGATGAAAAAGGAGGAGGGCGGCCTGCATGGAGGCCGTAAGGAGGCAGCCCCTCCACCATGCAAAGGCACAACAGGCCAATCACCTGTTTGCTTTAAATTACGATTACGAGCAACACAAGAGAGAAAACTGGACTGATTCTAAAGGCGACGAACTGGAACGGACTACGGACTACGACTTATGGAATTTGGAACACAAGAAGTATAAATGGGAAGGAAGAGGAGCTGGTGGAAGAGATGAGGAAAGCAAAACTAGAAATCCTGGCTATAACGGAAACAAAGAAAAAAAGACAAGGTGTTATGGATCTCGATGGCAACACGTTGCTCCACAGTGGTGTACCCATATCTGAAAGAGCTAAAGGGGACGTGGGTTGCATTGTGGCCCAAAATCAAAAGATAGTATCAAGGGATGGAACTTTGTCTCGGAGCGCATTATGGTTGTTAAACTAACAGAAGGAGAACCCATTGTCAACCTGGTCATAGTGTATGGGCCAAATGAGGATGAGAGAGCAGAGGTCAAGGAAGAATTCTTCGAGCTGCTTCAAAGGACATTGGATGACTGCCTAGATGAAGTTATCATGCTCGGAGATTTTAATGCCAGAGTTGGAAATGACCATGCTAGATGGGGTGGAGTTATCGGAAGATATGGAGAAGATACTCTCAATGACAATGGAAAGCGGACTCCTTAGATTCTGCAGTAAGCAGAATCTGATCATTACAAACACAAAGTTCCCCCATAAGCGCATACATGCATACACTAGATGTGAACCAACAAAGAATGAGAAGTCAGTGATCGACTATGCCATTGTTCAGAGAAGCTCATTCAAATATGTCCGAGATGCTAGAGTCTGGAGGGGGCCAGAGATTGGAAGTGATCACTACCTGCTAACAATCAAACGAACAACTGAAAGAGTTGCTCAGCCTAGGAACTGCCCAACATCACGCAAGAAACCAAGTAAACGAGCAGGAGAAATGAGCATTAGGACCTACAAGCTGAGAGAGCCAGAAATTAAGACCAGATATCAGGGGCTTTTTGCTGCAGCGGTGAGCAACACAGAAGAACGACCTGATGACTTGGAAACCCTCTGGATTAAATTCAAGGATATCATAAAGACAGCTGCTGCAGAAGCATGCGGTGAAGTCCGACTTGGGAACAAGAGAAAGAGGACACCTTGGTGGACAGAGGAAGTCAGAGAGAAAATAAGAGAGAAGAAAATGGCATGGAAACAATACTTAGGAGCTAAAAACACAACAGGACAAATGGAAAAATATAGAGAATATGTGACACTCAGAACAGAAGCAAAGAACAAAGTGCTAGCAGCAAAACAGAAGTCCTGGGAAGAATTTGGAGAAAAGCTAGAAAAAGATGCACAAGAAAACCAGAAATTGTTCTATAAGACCCTAAAGAACATGAGGAAGGAAAAACAATGCCCTCTCAAATTTATAAAGGACAAGCAAGGCAAATTGCTTACTGCCCCGAAGGAAGTAATGGAAAGATGGAAAGAATATTTCTCAGAACTCCTGGATGGTGAGCATGGTGAAGCATCAGAAATGATAAACACTAGCACAGAAGAGAAAACTAATGATGGTGAAGATGACATAAAGATGGAAGAACTGAAGGCAGCACTGGAGAAAATCAAGATGGGCAAAGCAGCAGGGCATGATGGTATAACACCAGAAATGGTTAAGTTCATGGCAGCATCAGGCGACCTATTACTCTTAAGGGTTTTACAGGCAGCGTGGTACAACAAGACCATACCAAAGGATTGGGAGATTGCCATCATAACACCAATTTTCAAAAAGGGTGACAATCGACAGTGTGGAAACCATAGAGGCATATCCCTTCTCAGTGTCCCTGGTAAAATCTACTCTAGAATCCTAGAGCAGAGACTCCGACGCCTAGCTGAGCCACAATTGGATGAGGTCCAGTGCGGATTCCGAGCAAACCGAAGTACTCAAGACCTAATCTTCACACTCAGACAGCTGAGTGAAAAGGCCCTTGAGTATAATAGTGAGATGCATCTTTGTTTCATAGATCTGGAAAAGGCGTTTGACAGGGTCCCCTGGAGCAAACTTTGGGACTGTTTGGCAAGGAAGAATATTCCAGCACCTCTGATTCATGCTATACAGAGCTTCTACAAGTCTTGCAGAAATTATGTGAGGACAGCAAACCATAAGTCAGAAGAGTTCAGGACCACCACTGGTGTAAGACAAGGTGATATCCTATCACCTTACCTCTTCATACTCCTCATGGACGATGTAATCAAGGCATGTAAGGAGAGAACAAGAAAGTATTCAGTGGGGTACTGGAAGATGAGACAGGTCTATATTTCGGAGCTGGCATTTGCTGATGATGTTGCCCTGATTGCTAAATCAGAGACACATCTCCAATCCAACCTGCAAGTCTGGAAGAAAGAGCTGGATAGGAGAGGGATGGTCATAAGCAGCTCTAAAACAAAATCCATGGTGATATCACGAGAAGAAAGAAGACATCAGATTAAGCTGGGAGAACAGGTCCTGGAGCAAGTCGACCACTTTAAATACCTCGGAGCTTTATAGACCGAAAGGGAGGCATCAAAGAAGAGTTGGCCACTCGAAAAGCAGCAGCTGGGAGACTTTTTCAGGCCATAAACCGAGTATTCCCCAGCAAGAGAGAGGTCTGTAAGTAAGCAAACGAAGATGGCTGTATACCGCTCCACCTATGTCCCAGTCTTGACATATGGATGCGAGTCATGGGCAATGACTACAACCCATAAAAGCCAGATCCAAACCTCAGAAATGAGGTATCCGAGGAAGGTGGTTGAAGTAACAAGAAGAGACATGGTACGCAACCAGACGATACGTCAAGGCCTTAAATCCTACCCCCTGCAGACCCAAGTAGAACAGTCCCAATTAAGATGGTTTGGCCATGTCTGCAGAATGGGAGAAGATCGGATACCACGACAAGCATGGGAAACAAAGAGCCAAGGATCCAGACCCCGAGGACGACCCAGAGTCCGCTGGAAGGACAACATTAGACAATCTTTGAAGGACCGAGGACTAGAATGGAACCAGGCCAGAGGAAAGACAGCCGATAGGATAGTCTGGCGCTCTCTCTTCCAAACCTCTACACCTCACGGTAGAAGGGGAACGACTAAGTAAGTAAGTAAGTCTGCTCCTACGTTTTCTTTCCCTGGAATGTATTCTACTTTGAAAGAATACACGCTTAGCAGTAAAGCCCATTGCATGATCTTCGATTTGAATTCCTTATTCGCTCCCAGAAAAGCCAATGGAGCATGGTCCGTCTGCACTGTAAATGAAACGCCAAAAAGATATTCATGATGTTTCCTGATACCACTCACGAGTGCTAGACATTCTCTCTCCACTGTGGAATAATTTCGTTCTGCAGTATTCAGTTTTCGGCTGCCATAAGTAACGGGAAATAACAGGTTCGGATCATTGTCATCTGCTTGGAGTAGTGTTGACCCGATGCCTTGACCCGATGCGTCGACCCGCAATATAAAAGGTTTGTTAAGGTCAGGTAACCGTAAAATTGGATATTCGGACAACTGTCCTTTGAGAGTGACGTAAGCGTGTTCGCACTTAGAATCCCAAATAACATTTTCAAGTCGCCCCTTTTTGGTAAGGTCAGTAAGGTGTGCAGTTAGTCCGTTGAAATTTTTAATGAATTTCTGGTAGTATGCGCACAGTGATAAAAATGAACATGTGTCTTTCTTCGTTATCGGCCTTTTTGCTGCAACTATTTTCTCAATGTTTCTGGCAACTGACCACATGCAGCCTTGAGAAATAGTATGCCCCAGGAAGTCAAGCTTTTCGAAGTCGATTAGACATTTGTTAGGTCTAGCTGTGAGACCAGTTTCCTGTAGTCTCCTGAGGAGCATAGCAACTGTTGTAATATGTTCGTCGTAGTTTTCCTTTGCAATTAATATGTCATCCATGAAATTATGGATTTGAGGACTTTGCAAGGGTTCTAAAAGCTTTCTCATCATTCGGGTGAAGACTCCTGGTGCGTTGTTCAATCCGAATGGCATCACGTTGAAGGTATGGTGTCCTTCACTTGTGCTGAAAGCTAACAGGGGCTTAATTTCCTCCTTGACTGGTATTTGGTAATAACCTTTACTCAGGTCATTCTTGGAGAAAATTCGTGCCTTGATAAGCTTGGTGAACAGCTCAGAAGCGCTCCGGAGAGGTTCCGGCTGGAATTCCGTTACAGTGTTAAGTAAATGGTAATTTATGCACAGCCGAATTTCCTTATTGGGCTTCTGTAACAGTACTACGCTCGAACTGTAAGGAGATGTAGACTCACTGATAATTCCTGCTTGACATAGCTTGTCTATTTCTCCACGTAGCGTATCAGCTTTAGCATACGGAATAGGGTAAACTCTGGTTCGAACAGGTGTCTCGTTTGTCAGTTTCATATCGAACTCTACGAGATGTGTTCGACCAGATACATCCGTTAAAACTGATGTGTACTGTTTCAGTAGCGCCCTCGTTTCTGTCTGTTGTGCTTCAGAGAGATTGTCACCGAATTTTACATCTTTGAAAGATTCCGTTTGTTGCAATGGATATTCCATGCAACTATCGTCATCTTCCTCATCTTCTGTAGCTATGGCGACCGCCAGGAGATGTTCGGGGGACGGCACCGGTCTTTCCAAATATTTCTTTAACAGATTTACGTGGTAGACCTTCTCCTTTCCTTTAATAGAGATCTTGTAGTTAGTTCTTGAGATCTTTTTAAGGACGGTAAACGGCCCTTGCCATCCGATGCGTAGTTTGTTGCTTCCGGTTGGCAGTAACAACAAAACTTTCTCCCCTGGTTGGAGTTCTCTCTCTTTCGCTGCTTTATTATATCGTTTAGCGTGCTTTGCGCGTGCTCGCTTAAGTTTGGTCGCTGCTAGATTATTCCTAGTTGTAACCTTTCCTTAAGTTCCGATACATATTTACTGGTTGAGACGATTGATTCATCAGCCTCCTGGTCTGTCAGCGACCGCAGTAAGGCTTCTAGCGGGCCTTTGATAGGTCTGCCGAATAAAAGGGTGGCTGGTGGTAAACCTGTAGATGCATGGGGGCTTCTCTGTAGGCGAATAAGGCTGCAGGAATGAAAAGGTCCCAATCTTCAGGTTTCTCTTGTCCCAGCTTACGTAACATCATGGTGAGGCTGCCGTAGAAGCGTTCCATGAGCCCATTTCTGACCGGATGGTACGGGCTGGTGTGGATATATTTGGCCCTCAAGATCTTAAAGATCTCCTCCATTAACAGGCTACGGAATTGGGATCCGTTATCCGTCAAAATTTGTTGAGGGAATCCCAACCATGTACAAATCTGCACTAGGGCTCCTGCGACATGCTTGGAATCCGTGCATGTTAGCGGTATAGCTTCGGTCCACATAGTGAATGTGTCGACTAAAGTTAGGATAAACCTGTTCCTTCTTTTAGTCCTTTCTTGGGGTCCTACAATGTCGACTGCAACCCATGCAAATGGTGTCCCCACTATTGGCATTTCACCCATGGGAACTGGGGGTGTCCAATGCTTGGGTGCCACACGTTAGCACTGGGCGCAGGATTTCACGTATCTGATAATATCAGTGTTTATTCCTGGTCACCAATAGTGAGTCGATATTCGCTGAATAGTGGCGTTTTGTCCCATATGTCCGCTAAAAAGAAGAGAGTGCCCCATTTCTAAGATTTGATCTCTGTACTGCGTCGGTACTAGGAGCTGATTATGCCCTTGTTCAAGTTGCCCGGTCTACGATACAATACGCCATCCTCAGAAAAGATGTCTCCGTTGTGTCTGGGGTCCTTGGCCATGGGCAGTTTCCCAAAGCAGGGTTCCAAGGTAGGGTCCGTTTATTGCGCCTCTTTTAGTTCCTTAGGTAACATATTAGGCGTAGGCTCCCGTTCCTTCTTGGTTTGTCCTCTTGTGGTTACTGCTACCACAATCGGCTCTTTCGGTCTCCCAATAAACACGTATCTACATCCAAGTATGACTGTGTAGATCGGATCATCCATAATAGCCGCTTTTATAACACCTCTGACAAAATCAGAGTGTATCTCCACCAATGCGATGGGAAGCGTCATGTGTGCATCACTCTTGAAAATTCCACATAGTTTGACGGTTTCGTTTGTCTGTTGACCGGGTTTGACTAAGTGCCTTGCGACAATACGATCAAAAGATAACCCTGTGTAAAATAGACAAAATGTAGAAGTCCCGTTCAAAATAACAGTTCCTCGCGTTGAGGGCCTCTCCCCCTCAGGTTGAGAATCATTGACATTAATTCTTCCTGTGGAGGCTGTTTGCAAGCATCATGTGCGATTTGGCCCGGTGTGCTTGCCCTGATCAGATGTCCCTGGTGCAGGGGACTTTCCCTTGTCTTGCCTTTTCTGGCTGTGGTGCCATGTAGGCCGGTTGGATTGATCAGAATTGTTGTTGGTGGGATATCTGGTTTTGTAGAATTTCGATTTTTCCTGGGAAGGATTCTGGGGTACAGTTTCTCGTTGGTTATGGTGATGGGAAGAATGGGAAGACTGCTCCATATTATTTTTCCGAGAAGGCTCATCTGTCGGTTTGCGTTTTGAGCTGGGAAGCTCGGCCATAGCATTTACGTAACGTTCAGACTTACTGAGAATCTCATCTAACTTTACTGCGCCTTGTTCAGCCAGAAATCTACGGGTTTTATTTGACAAAGTGGTTTTTATTTGATCGATAAGAACAAACTCCTCAGACCCTTCGTAGGTGAGGGGGAGCTCTGACAGCTCCATGCACTTTGTCAAATATCCCTTCAGGCGTGAAGAGAACTGATGAAATGTCTCAGTGCCTTCCTTTCTGCTGTTTCTGAACATTTGCAGACATTTTCGAGCGTTCATTTCGAAGCGCTCCAGTAAAGCCTTCTTTAACATGTCGTAGTTGTCTTTATGGCTGCTTCCCAGTTTTACGTAAACGTCATAAGCATTACCTTTCAAAACCTGTGAAAACTTTAGGCCCAATCGGGAACTCTCTAATCCATACAGTGTCGCCTTTCTCTCAAATTTCTCTAGAAACGAGTCAATTTTATAATTGGGGCTTGGGAAGGATTCCATGGCAAAAGACATAGCCGTTAGTTGAGGAGATTGAGTGCTGGAGAGATCTGTTAACTGTGACTGAGGTGGAGACTCTCCATTGCTGGAGGAAAGACATAGCACCAAGACTTTGGACCTCTAGGGCCTTAAGCGCCAGTTCATGCTGTCTCTCCTTCTCTCTTTCCTCATGTTGTCTCTCCTTCTCTCTTTCGTTTGCCCTGCGAGCTTCCATTTCTGTCTCAATTTTCTTCTGTTCCAATTGACGATCTTCCGCTTCTTTCTTCTCCGCTCTATCTTGTGCTTCCTTCTCTCTAGCTTGTGCTTCCTTCTTCTCCGCGTCATATCTGTCGAGTTCTTCGTTGACAAACGCGGTCACTTCTTCCCCTTGCAATCCTGTTTCCTTTGCTTCCTCTCTTAGCATTGTTCTAAGTTTTACACGCTCAGCCATGTCAAAGAACTGAATACCACTAACCCAAAGAAAGAAGAAGAAAAGAAGGAGAGAAAAACTCTATCCTTAACCACTTACGAGAGAAACCAAAATTTTTTTGTTATTTAACTGAGATACTTCTTCCCGTTGTCAGTTATCTAATCTATCGCTGTTATTAACTGGCAGCTAGGCTCCTAATACAGACGACCTAAACCAAATAAATGGTAGATCAGGCTAACAATTGGAAAAACTACTATTACTAACGGTGGAAAAGAAAAATTTGTGTTTAAAAAAAAATAAGGAGGAAAAAAAAATCCTTATTAAAATCCACCCAAAACTCGCACACACCTGAAGTCAGTTTATAGATTTAGGGACGCTATTAATTTGACGTATAGTCAGAATGCAGTCCTTAGCTTAGCTCAAACTCTGCTGCTTCAAAAAAAAAACCCGGTGATTGATAAACAATCACTCATACTAGCGGTCTTTTACAAAATTACCACATATCATATATCCGACAAAAATTATTATCAAAGCAGTCAGTGGCCATCACGCCTAGTGGCGTCTTGTAGGGCAACAACAAATTGATTCCACTTTGCTCGTTCGGTGGCCATCCTTCGTACAGTGCCCCAACCCTGATTCATTCTTTGCATGTCTATGGGATAATTATTTAATATTCCTTAACTCACAAGACAAAACTCACAGCACACTCTATCTAGATGAAAACTCTGATTCAGTATCAGACTTTAAACATTTATCTAGACTCGGACTAAGATCTCAATCCTGGAGCAAGCCCTCCATTATATCGTAACTTTTACAAGATAGGTCTGAGATATTTATGGTCCTGTCCGAGCAGAGGGGATAGTGGTAACTATGTGAGAGTAAGGTGTAAGAAATAGTTTTTTCTCACGAGAGGGATAATGTAAGAGGAAGATCAGTCTCTGGAGTGAGTAATTTCTCTAATCCAGCCTATCTTTACGACTATATTTTAAACAGACGCACTTCCTCTCCTTATACAAAATACAAGTTACACTGCCCCCACATACACACAATTCTGTGAGAAATACGCACAAACGTGAAAACAAACTATGGATAACAGATATGGGTAGGGGTTGACCAACACAATAACTTAAGTTTTATTAAGTTTATTATCACTAGAAATTCACAACATCAAGCATATACATCAATAAAGCATGGTTTACAGACAAATGAAATTAACCCAATAGGTCCTCCCCTCTGGTAAAGGAAAAGAAAAGAAGATCCCAACAGAGGTTAATTAACCCAAAAGATCAAAAGTTAACAATCAGGGTATGGAATGGTCAGTACGGGGAAAGAACAAGTTCCTTATTAAGCTATCCCGTAAATACTCAGGTTAGTGAGAAACAAAAAGAAGATTTGTATGATAGTGGTAACAAAACAAAAATATGTTTCTCTCTTTCGGTTCATTCACTCATTCATACTGTGGCCACACGCATACTCGCTTACTCAATAGTTATCTCAGGTATTCCTTGGAAAATAAACACTAACAAGTACTATGACCCTACAGTGTCTGATTATTTGCCAACTCCATCCCCAGACTATCCTTAGTGCTGACAGCTAGTTTCAAGGGAGTCGCCAAAGTTGGTGCGTTAATTGGTTTCCTGGATAATTCCTGTATCACTGCATTTAATTGGTTGGGATAAGGTGTATTCGTGGTGGTCACTGTCATAGAAATGAAAATATATGGTTCCGGTTGCTGAGACACACTCTGTTACGTTATGAAATGTTAATGATAACAATTATCGGCTGTTCTCTAAGTTGATGGCCGAGTCTGAACAGTGAGTTCTCTTAGTATAATCCCCGTGGAAAAAAACTACTGTCATATGTCATATATATATATATATATATATATATATATATATATATATATATATATATATATATATATATATATATATATATATATATATATATATATATATATATATATATATATATATATATATATATATATATATATATATATATATATATATATATATATATATATATATATATATATTGCCACCGCGGGCTAATTAGATTGATATCAGTAAAATATGGTAAAGTTAATATTATGTTTATTGTTTCTAGTTTGGCCTATCTCATGAATGTCACAGTATATATGTTCGACAAAATATTAAGTTGGTCACGCTGTGAGTGGCAACATTGAGATAATGAAAAACCCGTTTGGTCAGCTGACCGGAAGGGAAGTGGACGCAAATTCTGGCGCAAAAAGTTAGTTGACTTTCTGGCCATCGACCGGGATAATAATAATAATAAATTCTTTAAGCACCAAACACGGCGCATAAGGCAGAAACCAGTGCTCTCCAGGTTGTTCGTTGTGACGCCACTCCTCTTAACTCTTGCACATTATTTAGGTCCAACGTTCTTCCTTCTCTTGTTATTGTTCTTCTTAGTGTTTCTTTTGGTCTTCCTTTTTTCCTCTTACCATCAGGAACCCAAGTGAGCGCCTGTAGTGGTATTCTGTTGTTTTGCATTCGTAGGACATGACCGATATATGACCATCGTCTTTTCCTTATATAGTCGGATACATATTTCTGCTATATAGGGGATAGGTCGTCTTTTTGTTCCCTGTCAGCGTTTTGCTGGAGAGATTTCGCCATTGTTGTTCAGGTTTAGTGCTTGTCTTTTCTTCATGCGATCTTTGGACTGTAGTGCATAATGCTAGAGTGTTAATGTATTTTTCTAGTGGCATTTCCTTAGACCGATGATGTTGAGTGATTTATGATTTAGTTTTGCCTGATCTTAGTACATAAGTTCGCCGGTGAGCGAAAGTCATTGTGATGTCCATTCAGGATGGCCATACCAGTGGGTATGATACCTATATATTAAGTTGTCAGTAGTGCAAGCTGTATTGGCATTTATGGTCAGTGTATTTCATATGTATTATGAGCCGTGTGGGGCTTCATTGTGTGCAGTATATTATTAAAAGGGAACCTACCTGTTAAAGGTGTTATAGTTAGTTATTGTCAGCTACTGTATGCTGTGGTCGTCCTCTAGTGGTACGAGCCAAGTATGAAAGTGTTTAGGTATTGAAATCCACAGTATAGGTAGTTTTCCTGACATCTGGAGGACTCGTCCGATTTTTTTTTGGTGAACCTATAGGCCGTGGGGCAGTGTTTTACAGTATTATATGATATTTGTCAGCAAGGCCGGAGTGCCTATAAATGTTCTATATACAGGCCAGAAAGAATTATGCACACAGAGTGTTAGAAGGTTGTAGCCGTGTTGGCGCCTTAACAGTTATTATTAAGTCACGGTAGTGAGTTACTTTTGGTTGTCTGTGTGTTTGTCAGTTAGCAGTAGTGATCTGTAGGCGGTCAAGTGTGACGCGTCGCGATACACAACCTAGTTTTGTTTGCAGGTCACAGTGTACGGGTGTTATTTTCAAGTTCAGAGAGTTTTGGACAGTGTGTTTGGCATTGTGTTACAAGTTAATTTTGGTGCTACAGTGTCGATTAATAGTAGGATGTGTGGCAAAAGCAATAGATTCAAGTTACAGCGTGCATCTGTCGTGTCAGTTTGAGATGTTGCAGGTTTGTGTTGTAGCGTAGTGATAGTGATCCAGGTGAAGCAGCGGAGTTTGAGGTGTCGGTAACATCTAGTTTAGATTGTTCCAGGCGGCAATTGGGTGCCAGATGGGAGATAGTTCGGTCAAGCTCGGTATAGGGTGGAAGGAGATTGTTGATAGGAAGGTGTAGATGTTAAGAGGTTAATAGGGTGAAAGGTATCTCAGGATATCTGGTTGGACATTTTGTTTGTCTTGACACTACCACACTGATGTGCCCGGCCAGGGGTGAATACCTATGAGCAGTGAAGCCGGCTGACCTGAGTGGGTCTGGAGTACTTTACCTTGAAGTCTACTAGTCTCCTGAAGATTGCTGTGATTCCTGGAGTGCACTGTGCTGGAGACTGCTGTGATCCCTGGTGTGTCGAACTGTGAAGTAAACTTTTCACGTGATCTACATATCATTGTGCCTAAGGATTTATTTGTATTATCCGACACATAGACTTGTGAAACTGGCTGTGTAGCTTAACTTTCATGTGAATAGACAGTCGTGCTTCTATTGTGGACAGTGCTGTGTTAGCACCGTGTAGAACAGTGTAGTCGTCTTGATAGGGGGTACTATACCGTGCCAAGGGACACTATTGTTATTAGCTGACACACAGACTTACAGAGAAGTCTGTTTTCCGGTACCTATATTTTTTCGGTTGGATGTACAAGTGTGAGTGACGTTTGTTCTGTTTTCATCATTCATCACCAGTGCTGAGGAAGCTTCTTGCTCAAGCGCCGTTGGACCTTCAGTTAAGTTTTTGTTTGTAATTGTTGTATGATATCCTATATTGATATTTCTTATTTTTTCCTCTAAATTATAAATGTTCTTTTCTGTCTTTCAATCTGATCCTATTTTTCGTATAGTCTGATCTTTTGGAGTAGGATAGTTCTGTTTCTTTATTTGCTTCTTGAAGCTTGCTTCTTAGTTTGTTGTTGTTTTTTCTTTCCTTTTGTTCCATTCCTTTTCTCTACTTTCTGGGTAGAACTTAGTCTGTATGTATATATGTGGATAGTTAGTTAGATCAGACCTTTTACTGTATTTCTTAGTATTTGGAAGTATTTGTATTATATATTTTGATACGTTATAGAATACTTTTACTTATAGGTTATTTAGTTTGTGACTGGAGTGATTTGTTAGTGCTTAGTGAGGGAGATAGCTTTCAGCACCTCATTGTTGACTGTAGTTGTTGTTAGTCTATTGTATCATTTTATATTTGTTGTTCAAGGGAGGAAGGGTGGTGAGTTTAATTCATTCTTGGCCTACTTGTGAGAAAAGATTGAATTAGACTTATTCTTTATAGGGTGAGGCTGTGTATGTTTAGTGGTGGAGTAAGGCAGACGGTTTTCCTGCGACTGCCCTACTTAACATTGCAAGCCCTGTTGGTGTTAGGCGTATTCGTGCATTTTGTATTTACATTGTCGTGTACATTCAGTAATTCTTTTGTTGTGTTTAAGTGGTGTGTTCTCTTGTTCCATCTTTCTATCTTGTAAATACGTTTACATGTATCCCTTGTTCTCGTTCGTGCGCAATCACGCATTGTATATATTAATCTACCTCTTCTCTTCTTGGTCTATCATCTTATTCCTCGTGACTGGGATTTTGTTTTCGTAGTGGGGTGTATGTGTTTCTTTCATCGGTGTAGTGCTCATTTTGCCAAGGGAAACACTTGCATAACATAGATTATTAAGATTAGGAATAAGTGAAGTATTATCTGAGTATAGCACCAGTGGGGGTGCCAGTAACAGACTTTGGAGTAAAAGCTGATTTATTGTCAAGGTGGTATAGTGGTGTCAGAGCACCTGAAAGTTTCATCAGTTGTTATTATACAACTGTCGACTATTGTAAGTTTGTTTGAGGGTATCACAGAGACCAAATTTTCAGAGTGATGAGACAGTAGCCGAGTGGCAAAGTAAGACTATATTTATACTATAAGAGGTAAAAGTTGATGATGTGTATACAGTGAGAGGTGAGGTGATATATACTTACATGCATATATATATATATGCGTATATTGGAGTAGTGATATCAATATTTACTATTATTATTGCATATTTTATAAGCAGAGATTTATCTGGTGATATAAGCGAAGTATATACGACTGAGTAGTTGCATAGTAAAGATCTATAGCAAGAGATAATAGTGAGTATTCTGAGTGTACACCATGGACCTACAGGCTTTCGTTCAGATTGGGAAAGAATGTGGGTACCCTGGCACAGAACTAAGTGAATATGCCAAGGCTGAATTTTATTCAGTGGAGAATCAAAAAGCTCTGGAGAAGGAGAGGATTGAGAAACAGAATGCTCTAAGAGATGCTCGAGTTGAAGAGCTAGAGCTAAAAAGGAAAGAATTCGAATTGCAAGAAAAGAAGATGGAGCAAGAATTGGAAGAAAAGAAGATAGAGCGAGAATTGCAAGAAAAGAAGATAGAGCGAGAATTGCAAGAAAAGAAGATGAGAGAAGATAGAGAGTTAGAGTTAGAGAAGGAGAGAATGAGAATAGCTCTAGAAGAGAAGATGATGGATTCATTCATTCATAACCCTCCACTCCCAAAGGAGCATAGGCCTTCAACAAACACATGCAAAGTCCTCCTGTCCCGTGCCATCATCTCAAGTTCTTTCCATGTTCTCCTCATCATTTTCACCTCTGTTTCCAACTCTCTTCTCCATGTACTTCTTGGTCTTCCTCTGCCTCTCTTGCCCTGGGGGTTCCAGAACAAGGACTGCCTTGTAATGCTATCAACAGGTTTCTTCAGTGTGTGTCCTATCCATCGCCATCGTCTTCTTCTCATCTCTTGTTCCACTGGCACTTGTCTAGTTCTTGTCATCAGTTCCACGTTGGTAACCTTGTCATACCATTTTAATCCCTCTATTCTCCGCAAGCACCCATTTATGAAAGTCTGTAGCTTTTTGGTTGTTGTCTTTGTTGTTCTCCATGTCTCCGAGCCATACAATAGGACTGACTTCACATTTGAGTTGAAGATTCTTATTTTCGTGTTGGATCCGATTTCTCTTGATCTCCATATATTTCTCAATGCAATGAAAGCTCCTCTTGCCTTTAAGATGATGGATAAGGAAATACAATTGAAGAAATTAGAAGTGGGTGCGAGTGGTCAGAACTCGACTCCTGGAGGGGCTCATATTCCCTTTAAGCTGCGTCATCCGAATTTTAATGATAAAATTGACAGCTTAGATTTCTTCCTTGAAAGATTCGAGGAAGCATGCGTGGCCTGGAAGGGTGACAGGGATCAGTGGCCATCTCTGCTATCAACGCTGCTAGTGGAGCCTGCGATGGAGACTTTCTATAGCCTCCCGCTAGATGAAAGGGCCGATTACGACAAAGTAAAGGAAAGGTTGCTAAGAAGTTCCGTCTGACTGCTGACGGCTACCGGACGCGTTTTAGAAACGCGATGCCAAGCGCAGACCAAGACTTCGAGGACTTTATCTCAAAGATAAAGCTCCTGCTGAATAGATGGATCGAAATGGAGGGAATTCCGAAGGACTATAATGGCTTGCTAGACTTGGTGCTACGGGACAAAGTGTTGTCCTCGTGATCCAGTGAGTTGGTTGCGTTTTTTCAGGAACGTCAACCAAAGGACATTGAGTCCATGGCCCAATTGGGGCACCATTATGTCCTTGCCCATCCGGGCAAACCCATCCAGAAGTCATGTCTGCCAGACGATATAGTTGCCGGTGTTGGCAAAGTTCAGCGCCATCCTTGGCGAAATCAGTCAGGCAATGTAGACAGTGGCCAAGAGCAGAAGGGTGAGAAGCCTTCCAGGCCCTATCAGACACGTAGAGGAAATTATGGGAACTTCCGATCCCATCGGAATGGTCGGCCGAGTTGGCAGAACCGACAATGGAAAAGTTATACCGACGGAGGGGAGCGCCAAGCTCGTAAGCAGGTACCCTTCAAGGACTCTCAGGACGAAGACCGGTTTTGGTATAAAACTAAACATCACAAGCAGAGGAGTGGTTCCTCAGAGAGTCGATCTTCAGACTCTGATGCGCGGTCGTCGTCGTCTAAAGGTTCTAGCAAGAGTTCACGCGATGAGTCGAAGAAGGAGCGCATGTGTTCCAATTGTGGTGGAAATAATCATTGTGCTGACAGGTGTCCCACCCCGATTGAACACGCGAACTCCGCGTTTGTGTTGGACACAATCAACGATGAGGACTGTGCAGGGCGCCATCCTCTTTTCCACGCGAACGAGAGGTTAGTGCTTCAATGCGGGCATGCGGCACCATGTCTATCGGCAGTCCATGAGACTGGTAAGGTGATTCTCCACGAAGGCAAGGTGGAGAATAGACCAGTCCGGGTGTTCAGGGACACTGGATGCACCACAATTGGGGTGCGTCGGTCGTGTATCGACGACTCCTGCCTTACAGTCAAAACTGTAAAGTGCACCACGTTCGGGGGCAAAGTGGAGTCTTACCCCCAGGCGAGTATTAATGTGGACACTCCGTTCCTCTCGGGTAGAGTGAACGCGTTCGTCCTTGAGGAGCCGATTGCCGATTTAATCGTAGGCAATGTACGGGGAGTGCATAAAGCCATGGGTGCAGCTGGAGCAGAAGCTCAGCATCACCAAACTCCCAAGGGGGATAACCAGAAGGTACGTCGTAGGCGCGGTTCGCGGCAAGTACCACATGACATGATTAGGAGCAGTAGGAACTTATACGAGGGTCCGAAAGCTAGTGATCGCACAGTTTGGGTGCGTAACGTTCCCCTGAGTTGGCGCACACTCAGAAGAGTATTTGATGAGGTCGCGCCGGTTAGATTTGTGGAGGTATTGTCGCTGCGCGACAATACCAAAATGGCACGGGTGACTTTTGCGAATAGGTGGGGTGCGCTTGATGCAGTCAGGTGGAAGCTCATGTCGTTGCTTCATAACAACCTGCTGATAGGTCAGCAATAGCTAGGGTTAGGTTGCGGGTTTGTGTTCAGTAAGATGTTTCGGTTGACCCAAACCGAACCTTAGAGTCTGACCCACGCCCCCAGTACCATTTTGATATGAATATGTGGGTTTTGTAAACTTGTAAAGATTATGAGATTCCTTGCAATGCATGTTTATGCTATAACATGTTATGCTTTACAATGTATGTCAGTCGGAAGTTGTTGCCAGCAGAAACTAGATACTCTACGATTGAGAGGTAGTGCCATGCGATTGTCGGGGCGGTGTCTAAGCTGGCACGATACCTGTTGGGGGCGCATTTTTTCCTCCAAACAGATCACAAACCACTGCTATTTTTGCAGTCGGCTAAATCCACCAGTGCTAAGTTGACACGCTGGGCATTATTGCTGCAGCAATTCAACTTTACTATTTTACCAATTTAGGGGGTAAATAACATTGTAGCGGATGTCCTGTCCAGGTTATGAGGTTGGTGTGGGACAGGAGCATCCGTAGAGAGTATTTACATCGGTTTATGGAAGAAATGTATTATAATCGTTAGAGTTGATGTTTATGAAAATGTATTACGGTTTTTTATTTATGTGTCATGATGCCATAAAGGCAATATGGATACAGTTATACTCAACGTATGTGTAAATCATGTTATAATATGAGGTATATTTGCAGCGTGCGGAAAGGATTGTTTATACTTTGAGATTATGTCTTATTATTGATGCTTAGATATGAATAACTAATATGTAACATATGTTGTGTTTGATAGACCAGGTTTGGACAGTCGTTGTTATTTTTCACGACTACCAGTACCTGGGGTGGATTAGTTCATGCTCATATTGTGTTTAGTACATAGGGTGAGAAGGCATGAACGACAATGGTGTTCGACGACTTTGGCATTCTCTAGGTAGATGAGGAGGTGCCGTCTCGGCATTTTGTTCGTCCTTACTCCGAAGGGGCTTGGGTGTGACTCCTCTGGTGGAAGAAAACTTCGTTTTCTTTCTTAAGGGGGGAGGGGGGGGTGGATGTCACAGTATATATGTTCGACAAAATATTAAGTTGGTCACGCTGTGAGTGGCAACATTGAGATAATGAAAAACCCGTTTGGTCAGCTGACAGGAAGGGAAGTGGACGCAAATTCTGGCGCAAAAAGTTAGTTGACTTTCTGGCCATCGACCGGGATAGGTCGTTTTTTTTGTTGTTCCCTGTCAGCGTTTTGCTGGAGAGAGTTCGCCATTGTTGTTCAGGTTTAGTGCTTGTCTTTTCGTCATGCGATCTTTGGACTGTAGTGCATAATGCTAGAGTGTTAATGTATTTTTCTAGTGGCATTTCCTTAGACCGATGATGTTGAGTGATTTATGATTTAGTTTTGCCTGATCTTAGTACATAAGTTCGCCGGTGAGCCAAAGTCATTGTGATGTCCATTCAGGATGGCCATACCAGTGGGTATGATACCTAAATATTACGCTGTCAGTAGTGCAAGCTGTATTGGCATTTATGGTCAGTGTATTTCATATGTATTGTGAGCCGTGTGGGGCTTCATTGTGTGCAGTATATTATTAAAAGGGAACCTACCTATTAAAGGTGTTATAGTTAGTTATTGTCAGCTACTGTACGCTGTGGTCGTCCTCTAGTGGTACGAGCCAAGTATGAAAGTGTTTAGGTATTGAAATCCACAGTATAGGTAGTTTTCCTGACAAGATATATATAGCCACTGCGGGCTAATGAGATTGATATCAGTAAGATATGGTAATGTTCAGGTCCAGTTAATATTATGTTTATTGTTTCTAGTTTGGACTATCTCATGAATGAAGAAAATGGGCTGCACAGGTCACAACTCGATGACTCAACAAATAAAATAATATCTCTGGATAGTTTGTAAGACCATGAGACCGCTAGTTCGTTGGGTTTTTGATCAGCCTAGATTTAGGAAGAAATATAAACATTTTACTATAATATAAATATCCTATCCTAACACGCGTTAAGGCAAGACCTCTTAACCACTCCATTATTAAATTATATTAGAAATCACAAGTGTCTAGCTTATCTTATCGCTTTGCTCACTGTTACGTTGTTTGATTAGGTATGCACCTTCCCCCCCCCCTCTCAGTAGAACACTCAGCGCAAAGTATCAGTGTTTATTCTACTTATGACTCTTCTTATCAAAAGATCACTCGTCACTACTAGCTATTTGTTTCGCCACAAGAAATTACACTAGTCACTTATAAAATTACACATACTGGATAGAAGCGAATAGTATTCCGTTAATTCAAGCGTCTAGCGTATTTATTAGTTAATTAAACTATCTCTTACTGGGTGATAGCGAGTAATTAAGTTTACATAACAGCTGGAAAAATTAGCTATATGTTATTTAATACGCTAGTCAATTAACACAGAAAATCCCAGTGAAATATAATGAAGAATTTTAACACATGAAGTCACTTAAATGCTAGTATGTAATTTACCGCAAAACAGAGAAAAGAAACTATCTCCACGAATTCTAAGTAATCCTCTTTGTACTAAGGCTCTTTGATGTCGAACTAGATATTTCAAAATTTCCTGAAGCGACTAGATACTGATTTTGAGAAGATGGAATATATATACAGAAATAGTGTAATCTCGCGGGACTATGACGAAAGTAGCGCCTCGGGCAAATCAGCGGAAATCAGCGGGGTTTTCTTCCAAGATAAAGAACTTCCTTCATCCACTCTGTTTGCCGGTGTCAATCGACAACAAAGGTTTTGATCTCGACGATCGTCTTCCCTGTATTTACAACATCACAGGATTCGCTCGAGCTTTTCGGGAACTTCAAAAGCCGTTGCCTTGCACGTGTTTGTGGGCCCATGCGCTGTCAGTTTTCGTAATTTTGACAGCTCTGCTCGCATCGAACTTCAGGCAAACTTACTAGGTTCGTCTCCTTTAGAAGGAATGACAGTTATAGATCTGAGTAGCCGCTCGTCCGCGCGTGAAACAAGACAAATAGGCGTGGCTAAAATATGAGTTAGACAGATAGCGAGAAAGGCATGGATTTTGCGAAACAAACGTGCATACTAATGAGGGAAGCAAGGTGGAACGCAATGTTGAACGGAATGAGGGGCGACGGTGGGAAGCAAGCGGACGGATCATTGTAGTCTATATACATAACCTGTTACACCATTTTAGATACTCTTGAGTTTTGGCCACTGGTGCACCACTACTGCAAAAAGGGAGGCAATCCGTGACAGATAGGTAGTGGTTGTGTCAGGAATCCGGTTTAGAAAATTTACATAACAGAAAGCAGCGCACTTGTAAATTTAAGAAAATCTAATGACTTATACAGTTTGTAAGCTAAGGGCGTTAACCCATAATAAGGTCAACGGTAGAGTTTTTAACGTCCCTTGAGATACTTGAGAAAAGGATGTTTGGACGTTTTTCTTCACTGCTCAGCCTTCTGATGTCGTACCATGATGATATATAGCTTAAACCCGTTCCAGAGAATTGTCCAATACAATGGAGAAAATCGCATCAAAATCAGTTCAATAGTTCTCGAGTTATGAGGTAACAGACAGACAGACGTTGCCTTTTATATATGCATATATATATATATATATATATATATATATATATATATATATATATATATATATATATATATATATATATGTGTGTGTGTGTGTGTGTGTGTGTGTGTGTGTGTGTGTTTGAGTGTGTGTGAGTGTATGTGTGAATAGAAGTAACGAAAACAGTGAAAAAAATAGCAAGACAGTTATGTTAATAATGATGATAACAATTACTTACTTACTTACTTAGTCGTTCCCCTTCTACCGTGAGGTGTAGAGGTTTGGAAGAGAGAGCGCCAGACTATTCTATCGGCTGTCTTCCTCCTGGCCTGGTTCCATTCTAGTCCTCGGTCCTTCAAAAATTGTCTAATGTTGTCCTCCCAGCGTACTCTGGGTCGTCCTCGGGGTCTGGATCCTTGGCTCTTTGTTTCCCATGCTTGTCGTGGTAGCCGATCTTCTCCCATTCTGCAGACATGGCCAAACCATCTTAGTTGGGACTGTTCTACTTGGGTCTGTAGGGGGTGGCATTTTAGGCCTTGACGTATCGTCTGGTTGCGTACCATGTCTCTTCTTGTTACTTCAACCACCTTCCTCAGATACCTCATTTCTGAGGTTTGGATCTGGCTTTTATGGGTTGTAGTCATTGCCCATGACTCGCATCCATATGTCAAGACTGGAAATAGGTGGAGCGGTATACAGCCATCTTCGTTTTCTTACCAACCTCTCTCTTGCTGAGGAATCTTCGATTTATGGCCTGAAAAAGTCTCCCAGCTGCTGCTTTTCGAGTGGCCAACTCTTCTTTGATGCCTCCCTTTCGGTCTATAATAGCTCCGAGGTATTTAAAGTGGTCGACCTCCTCCAGGACCTGTTCTCCCAGCTTAATCTGATGTCTTCTTTCTTCTCGTGATATCACCATGGATTTTGTTTTAGAGCTGCTTATGACCATCCCTCTCTTCTCCAGCTCTTCCTTCCAGACTTGCAGGTTGGATTGGAGATGTGCCTCTGATTTAGCAATCAGGGCAACATCATCAGCAAATGCCAGCTCTGAAATATAGACCTGTCTCATCTTCCAGTACCCCACTGAATACTTTCTTGTTCTCTCCTTACATGCCTTGATGACATCGTCCATAAGGAGTATGAAGAGGTAAGGTGATAGGATATCACCTTGTCTTACACCAGTGGTGGTCCTGAACTCTTCTGACTTATGGTTTGCTGTCCTCACATAATTTCTGCCAGACTTGTAGAAGCTCTGTATAGCATGAATCAGAGGTGCTGGAATATTCTTCCTTGCCAAACAGTCCCAAAGTTTGCTCCAAGGGACCCTGTCAAACGCCTTTTCCAGATCTATGAAACAAAGATGGATCTCACTCTTATACTCAAGGGCCTTTTCACTCAGCTGTCTGAGTGTGAAGATTAGGTCTTGAGTACTTCGGTTTGCTCGGAATCCGCACTGGACCTCATCCAACTGTGGCTCAGCTAGGCGTCGGAGTCTCTGCTCTAGGATTCTAGAGTAGATTTTTCCAGGGACACTGAGAAGAGATATGCCTCTATGGTTTCCACACTGTCGATTGTCACCCTTTTTGAAAATTGGTGTTATGATGGCGATCTCCCAATCCTTTGGTATGGTCTTCTTGCACCATGCTGCCTGTAGGACCCTTAAGAGTAACAGGTCGCCTGATGCTCCCATGTACTTAACCATTTCTGGTGTTATACCATCATGCCCTGCTGCTTTGCCCATCTTGATTTTCTCCAGTGCTGCCTTCAGTTCTTCCATCTTTATGTCATCTTCATCACCATTGGTTTCGTCTTCTGTGCTAGTGGTTATCATTTCTGATGTTTTACCTTGCTCACCATCAAGGAGTTCTGAGAAATATTCTTTCCATCTTTCCATTACTTCCTTCGGGGCAGTAAGCAATTTGTCTTGCTTGTCCTTTATAAATTTGAGAGGGCATTGTTTTTCCTTCCTCATGTTCTTTAGGGTCTTATAGAACAATTTCTGGTTTTCTTGTGCATCTTTTTCTAGCTTTTCTCCAAATTCTTCCCAGGACTTCTGTTTTGCTGCTAGCACTTTGTTCTTTACTTCTGTTCTGAGTGTCACATATTCTCTATATTTTTCCATTTGTCCTGTTGTGTTTTTAGCTCCTAAGTATTGTTTCCATGCCATTTTCTTCTCTCTTATTTTCTCTTTGACTTCCTCTGTCCACCAAGGTGTTCTCTTTCTCTGGTTCCCAAGTCGGACTTCACCACATGCTTCTGCAGCAGCTGTCTTTATGATATCTTTGAATTTAATCCAGAGGGTTTCCAAGTCATCAGGTTGTTCTTCTGTGTTGCTTACCGCTGCAGCAATAAGCCCCTGATATCTGGTCTTAATTTCTGGCTCTCTCAGCTTGTAGGTCCTAATGCTCATTTCTCCTGCTCGTTTACTTGGTTTCTTGCGTGATGTTGAGCAGTTCCTAGGCTGAGCAACTCTTTCAGTTGTTCGTTTGATTGTTAGCAGGTAGTGATCACTTCCAATCTCTGGCCCCCTCCAGACTCTTGCATCTCGGACATATTTGAATGAGCTTCTCCGAACAATGGCATAGTCGATCACTGACTTCTCATTCTTGGTTGGTTCACATCTAGTGTATGCATGTATGCGCTTATGGGGGAACTTTGTGTTTGTAATGATCAGATTCTGTTCACTGCAGAATCTAAGGAGTCGCTTTCCATTGTCATTGAGAGTATCTTCTCCATATCTTCCGATAACTCCACCCCATCTAGCATGGTCATTTCCAACTCTGGCATTAAAATCTCCGAGCATGATAACTTCATCTAGGCAGTCATCCACTGTCCTTTGAAGCAGCTCGAAGAATTCATCCTTGACCTCTGCTCTCTCATCCTCATTTGGCCCATACACTATGACCAGGTTGACTATGGTTTCTCCTTCTTTTAGTTTCACAACCATAATGCGCTCTGAGACAAAGTTCCACCCCTTGATACTATCTTTTTGATTTTGGGCCACAATGCAACCCACACCCCCTTTAGCTCTTTCGGATATGGGTACACCACTGTAGAGCAGCGTGTTGCCATTGAGATCCATGGATAACAATTACGATGATAAGAAATATGAAAAATTGGAGGGAAGTAATATATCATCATCACTCTTCAGTTTCCCGAGTAACATAGGAGGTAAATGATTCCGTTATACACCCATTGAGGCTTATTAGGCCTGTATTTTCTTTACAATCGACACACTAAGGGTGATGTCGTCAGCATCACGCCGACCGCCATAACCTTCCCAGAGGCTGCTCTCGTACCCAATTTATGAGGCTGGATCGAACCTGGAGCCGTTTGTGGTCTAAAAATTTCACTTCTACTTATGTTCGAACCATGGACCACCTAGCTAGGAAGCTAACCACTGCGCTACCACGGCTCGAGGAACAGAGGCCTTCAACAAATTTATGTCAAGTCTTCCTGCATAGTGCCATCAGCTCAAAGTCTTTCCATGTATTTTGTTGGTGCTGTTCATGTTTGTCTCCAGTTGTCATCTCGTGTGTTCCTAATCTACATCTTTTCCCCTGCGGATTCTAGAACAAGGACTACCTTGTAATGTTATCAGCAGGTTTCCCCAATGTGTGCCCTTTCTACCACCAGTGCCATCTTCTCATCTCTTATTCCACTGTTATGAATTATTATGGGTAAGAAAAATGAGAAAGTGTTAAAAAGGAAATGATAATATTTTGAACACTGATGACGTGATGTTCATTCATATCCCTATAGCTCCTTCTGAAGCATGGGGGCTAGTCATCAATTCATGGGCTTTTACGGTGATGTTTTATGTAGCAATTTGTAATACATGATGAATTTGCCTGCCATAAGCACAGCTTCATATTTGTCGTCCTTTACGACGTGCTTGAGAGAGTAGTCTTACTATTCTATGCCCCTTCAGAAACCTCCTCCCTCTCCCCCCCCCCCCCCCCGGGACTACAAAGGACATTAATCATCATTATCATCAACTATCCTTGAACTTTGCCAACAACGTTTACCTGTTGTCTCTCTACTGAGCTCCTCTTCAACATTGCGGTTGGTTAACTCTCTCCAGTCTATTGTTATCATCATTATCATCATTATCTTTGAACTCCGTGGATGTTACGGCCATTGTTACGGGGCTGTTTTATTAGCTTGGACTTGATTATTGTAGATATGATATTTGATTTATATATTTTTATATTACACTGTTTCAGACCAAGTGCCGATAAGGGGTATGGCCATTCCAGTCCCCGCCCATAACGCCGTAAACTTCAAAACTTGAATGACTCACTAAAGGCCAGGTTGGACAATTCACATGACGATTTAATACACATCTTGCAGCTCCAAATATATCTTTATCATATGCACATCAAATTATGGCAGTAACTAGATAGTCTTTAGTGTCTCTGTACAGTCTTGTACTGGAACGATGTCAAAGACATTTCCACACAGTTTTTATTTTAATAATGCAACTCACGTGCTTCATAAAATCATCTTTATTTCTTTCATACAATAAACTAGTCTTCCCACACGGAGGTATATGGGTAAGCTAGTGATGGAATAACATAATGAAGATCCAGTAAAAATACACTCTTCTCAGGAGCATAAAACACATGCGTCCAACGCCTTCCAAAGACACACAGCGAATACCGGCCAAAGGACGCTTTAGTTAGAGGAAGTTGAGGGGAACTGCGGTAAGACGTGGAATAATGGATGGGTGTGAAAAAAAAATCGAAAAAAGGTGATTCGTCTTACGAGGACAAAAGAATAAGAAAATAGCCAACGTTACGGCCACAAGGCCTTCGTCAGGGAAAGGAAAGAAAGTGAAGGTTAGATAGGACACATAAGAACCTAAAAAAATATAAAAATTAAAACTAGGTACTTCCCTGAAGGCGTCAAGTCCTAACGCTTATAGTCATTTCCTTTTCCTGGCACGCGCCTATAAGCGTTAGGACTTGACGCCTTCAGGGAAGTACCTAGTTTTAATTTTTATATTTTTTTAGGTTCTTATGTGTCCTATCTAACCTTCACTTTCTTTCCTTTCCCTGACGAAGGCCTTGTGGCCGTAACGTTGGCTATTTTCTTATTCTTTTGTCCTCGTAAGACGAATCACCTTTTTTCGATTTTTTTTCACACCCATCCGACGCTTTAGTTAGCAGACTGCAAAACTGGCGTCTGCAACTTCAGGCCATCAAAAGTAATGACGTCACTTCCTGAAACCAGGGCAACGGTCTCATAAACAAATCAACTATATGTCGGACTGTATTGAGAACGACATGCATGTTATGAAATTTTACTCATAAGAGTAGAGCACAACCCTTTTACAAATACCTTTGAAGCCTCCCTGTCCTGTGCCATCCACTCAAGGTCGTTTCGTGTCCTCTGTATCCCTCTTATATCTGTCTCCACTTCTCTTCTCCGTGTGTTTTTTGTTCTCCCTAGACCTCTCTTACCATGGAGATTCCAGTACAAGAACTGCCGTGTAATGATATCAACAAGTTTTCTTAGTACAAGTCCTAACCTAGGCCAGAGTCTTCGTCTCACCTCCTGGTTTACTGTCACCTGTCTTATAGCCATTCCACATTGGTGATCTTGTCATACCTTTTCCTTCTATCTTTTCTATGCAAGCGCCCATTTATGAAAGCTTGTCTATTGTGCTGTCAAATATTATCTTTCTCTCTTTATAAACTCCTCTCTTCTCCACCTTTCTCTTTAAAAAAAAAAAAAACACTCAATGACAAAACCTTCATTACGAACGAATGACAAATCTGAATTCATAGCTTTTTCCAAACTTCTTTAATTGTAGCAGAGCGGGAAAGAAATCTGCTAATGGCGTTTTCACTTAATCAAAGTACGACGACTTTCGTAAAGGGCCACACATTTACAACTGTCAGCAAACATCAGCGCCAACGTTCTAGCATCCAACCTTGCTCTAAACAACATTATTGAGCTCGCTTGTTTCTTCCTGCAAATTGGTTCAAAGACAATCTTGATGGAGGCTTTTCGGAATGTTCTAGACACCTTATATTGTCTTTGTTGTTTAAGTAAACACTCTTAGCTAAGATCAGGAGCCTACGCCTGGACACAGTGGCCATTACTTCGTCCAGTCTTGTCTCACATTAAGGCTTGACCGCCTCATGTCTCAACCGATGTTGTCAGATAACAGTTACGTCCCTTCTTCGTGCAAGCACGTTCGTGTAATTGCTGTGTTGCTTAGTGTCAGACAGAGGGAATGTGTATTTTCAGTGTCAGACAGAGGGAATGTGTATTTTCAGTGTCATACAGAGGGAATGTGTATTTTCAGTGTCAGTTAGGAGGAAGGAAACAGATATTCGCGAAGTCAATTTGGCATTCTCAACGGCAGTTGAGGAATAAAATACTCTCAAAGTCAGTAAGAAAGAATGAGGCATTCCCAAGGTCCTCTGCGAGGAAGAAGACATACATTCTCAACGTTATTTAGATGGAAGGAGACATTCTCTATATCAGTTAGGAGGAAGGACAACAGACATTCTCACAGACATTCTTAACATCAGATCAGACAATAGAGATATTTACATAAATTTTCAGTGTCAGAGGGCGAGAAGGAGGCAGACATAATGAAAATCATGAGAAGAAGAGGACAAACATTTTTGCAGACATTCTCAACATCACATAGCAAGATGGAAATAGACATTCTGCAAATCACATAATAAAATGGAAATAGACATTCTGCACATCAGATAAAAACATGGAAATTGACATTCTCAACACCAGATGACATGATGGAAATAGACATTCTGCACATCAGATAACAACATGGAAATAGACATTCTGCACATCAGATAACAACATGTAAATAGACATTCTCAACATCAGAAAACAACATAGAAATAGACATTCTGCACATCAGATAACAACATGGAAATAAACATTCTGCACATCAGATAGCAAAATGGAAATAGACATTCTGCAGATCAGATATCAAAATGAAGATAGACATTCTGCAGATCAGATAACAACATGGAAATAGACATTCTGCACATCAGGTAACAACATGGAAATAGACATTCTCAACATCAGATAACAACATGGAAATAGACATTCTGCACATTAGATGGCAAAATGGAAATAGACATTCTGCATATCAGATAACAAAATGAAAATAGACATTCTGTATATCAGATAACAAAATTAAAATAAACATTCTCAACATCAGATAACAAAATGGAAATAGACATTCTCAACATCAGAGAACAACATGGAAATAGACATTCTGCACATCAGATAACAACATGGAAATAGACATTCTCAACATCAGATAACAACATGGAAATAGACATTCTGCACATCAGATAACAACATGGAAATAGACATTCTCAACATCAGATAACAACATGGAAATAGACATTCTGCACATCAGATAACAACATGGAAATAGACATTCTCAACATCAGATAACAACATGGAAATAGACATTCTGCACATCAGATAACAACATGGAAATAGACATTCTCAACATCAGATAACAACATGGAAATAGACATTCTCAACATCAGATAACAACATGGAAATAGACATTCTCAACATCAGATAACAACATGGAATTAGACATTCTGCACATCAGATAACAACATGGAAATAGACATTCTCAACATCAGATAACAACATGGAAATAGACATTCTGCACATCAGATAACAACATGGAAATAGACATTCTCAACATCAGATAACAACATGGAAATAGACATTCTGCACATCAGATAACAACATGGAAATAGACATTCTCAACATCAGATAACAACATGGAAATAGACATTCTGCACATCAGATAACAACATGGAAATAGACATTCTCAACATCAGATAACAACATGGAAATAGACATTCTGCACATCAGATAACAACATGGAAATAGACATTCTCAACATCAGATAACAACATGGAAATAGACATTCTGCACATCAGATAACAACATGGAAATAGACATTCTCAACATCGGATAACAACATGGAAATAGACATTCTGCACATCAGATAACAACATGGAAATAGACATTCTGCACATCAGATAACAACATGGAAATAGACATTCTCAACATAAGATAACAACATGGAAATAGACATTCTCAACATCAGATAACAACATGGAAATAGACATTCTGCACATCAGATAACAACATGGAAATAGACATTCTCAACATAAGATAACATGATGGAGACAAATATTCTGTTTCATAGAGACACAAGATTGCCTACGCCGGTTGGCTTGGCACTTGAAGAAGAAGAACCTTGTGTCGTCGTCCCCCCCAACCTTATACACTCATTCTAATTTCGCTTAAAGCAATTATTATTACGCCCAGTTCCCGGGGATCTCCGATGAGACAAAGAAAAAAAAATTGAATTACGGCACCCTCAGGTATGTCGTACATGGCGACTATTGTAAGTTTGTGCTTGTGGCCGACATCCTCGTCAGGTAAATCAAATTGCTACACAAAACCACCTACTACAAGAGCACGTGACTGCTTGGTACAAGCTTCCTGTAACGCGACCAGCAACAATGGTGGTTTCATTCTGTATAAGGAAATAAAAGAAACATGATGACAATTTATTATTACGTGTTGAATGTCCTTAGACTTTTTCCTAGTGTTGAACAAATACAGCAACATCAAAAATCATAAGGTATTCTATATATAACATGCGCCCTAATATAACCATCTGATCATGTGTCTGGGTTGAAGGGGAAGCCTCGCCTAAACGAGACAAAATTTTATTTAAAAAAGATAAAAGGAACACATCTTATCTGTCATCTTGATTATTTCTTAGACCTGAAGGAATGAGATAGAAAGATCTGACGATTTTAGACGACTTTGTACAGAACACTGCTAATGTTTAAACCATTCAATTTCCCATATTTCTATTCTTACATCTGTAAATAAACTCACCTTGTTACTGGTTACCTGAGTAACAGTTTTGACTTGATGCTTCACCTGTGTACATGACACACATGATAATATATCCGTTGGCAATACGAGCTATGACTCTTATATAAAAGTACCACCACTTGGCGAAAGTTACAACATAACTGGTGTAGTCTCAGACTGTGACAGAATGGGGCGACCCTTCTCGATCTCTGTTTCACTACGGCGGTATCAGTTTCATTTTTGTACTGATTTTTATTGCGTGCTTTCAATTGTCGCACTTTCTTTCTTTCTCTGCTATCTGTAGCAGCAATTTTGTATTTTCCTTCTTACACCTCTCTCAGAGATAAGTCTTCACGACTGTTTGTTACCCGTCGCTTCCCTTAACATTTGCAGGAGCGGCTGAGAAAATATTATTCACACCCATGTTGGTTAATATCAGCAGCGGCCGACATCAGACATCAGCTTAACACTAAATCGCCCAGCGAATGTGTTTAATTGCTGATAAGGCCAAACTGCGCTCGTCGCCAAGCTGGTAATACGGAATGACACATTTTGGGCAGACAGGACTGACAAGATTAATTTCGGTAAAGTAATAATATGTTACATCGTACACATATTGCTGAGAGAGTTTACCGATGTATTTGTGAGTTGGTACACACGGCATCGGAGGTTTGATTGCCATATATATGAAACGCGACCTTTGCATCACGCGCAAAATTGTTCTATGTCGGAATTTTTGAAACTACCCCACCCAACATTTATGTTTGAAAATGATTGGAGCTTTTGCTTAGCTTCATAACAAACAGATGCGGGGGAGGACAGTGAATATAACCTGACGCGTTTCAGTGTTAAGACATTGTGAGATTCACGCTTGCCAAAACATAACCAGACTAGCCAGAAGTTAGCATTCAGAATTTCCATTTATCATACCGGACTTTGTGGGACAATCTTGAAAGACTTACATAGCACAGGAAAACCATTTTAATAAGGAAGGCTGAGGAAACTGAAACACATGGAGTCATAGAGGGAATTCTCTTACAAAAGTAACAACCCCCAAGAACACGTGTAAGAGGCTTAATCAAGTGCCTTAACTTCATTCATCTGAGCAAAAAGTCTGTGAGCCAGGATTGGAGTAAGTTGCCATTTTACATTTTAAATTTTTGTATTGCTGTTGCATGAATAAGTGCTGTATAAATATAGCAGCTAATAAGTGTGTGTAGCGTTTGGGGGAGCGTACATGACTGAAAGTAGTTATCGCTACACCACCCTGCGACTAGAGACCTATACAGAAGGCTCGCGCTATAATGCGAGAGGTCATACTCTAAACAATCTTAGAGATAACATTGTGACGGGCAACTCAACTGACCTGAATTATTGAATGACAGGGTATTCCCCTTTGTATAACATCAGAACCCCTGAACATTGTTGTCATTTTATCGCCAACCTGGAACTCTTCTCCACCTGGGCTCATTAGTATGTAACCTTCAACGTGGGCTTATTAAGTATGCACGAGCGAAGAGTAGAATCTTCACCACGTTTGCTCATTAAATATGTAGACGATTTCATGCATGCATCCTGGAATCTCGCTTCGTCGTAGGGCAGGTTAAACCACGCCCACGGCTATTTCTAAGAGCGATTATATGCAAGCATTTAGCTACAACCTTCGTTAGTATCTGCCTTATGGGTGTCGCCAGAGCCTAGCGGGGAAGCGGCGTAACCTCAAAGACACTGAGGATTTCTTTGAACAGAAGATGAAGTCTCCTGCTGCTGAGATGACACGGCAGTGCGAACCAGAGTGGACGAAGCAAGCTTCTCGCAGACTTCGCACCTCTGTGTCAACCGGCAGACTTGCCCGAAAGACTGAGAAATGGGAGAAACCCGAGCGACCAGGGAATGGAGTAACAGGCCATGTCGGGCGGCGTAGAATCTCATTTTTTCCTCAAGATGAAGAAAAGTGTGAAATTCTCACACGACCCCTTTAAGTTACATTCCAGTTAGTATAAATAAAGACTCTGAAAAACTGCATTTTATCATTCGTTTTGCCAGATTTTAAGAAGCACTACCTATAGCATAATCCTGCTAGATTCCATCTGGATCTTTCGGATATATATTATAGTGAATTCTTTTCTGTGCAGACGGTAATTTATACATTAGCTTCGAGTGATCAGTGGTCTAGTTATTTCATTTTATTTCACTGGATTGTGGTGTAAATTTAAACTTATTAAATAAACCCATTTTCAAAGTTCTAGTGCAAACTAAATGTTACATCTATAAGTTAATTTCCAAATATAATAGACGCGTAAATTAATTTTTCAGCCGTCAAGGGAATTATAACTAGTTAATACAGTTTAGTCTATATATATAGATGTGTGCCTTTAACTACTAGGCTCGCGGGGAGCTTTTCTTGAATTTATATAATTGAAGACGCGAGTGCAGAAAATGGGCTAACTGTAAATTTATCGTACAACGGGCTGATCACCTGTTTGCTAGTCAATTTGATTACGGAAACAACGGCAAACGGATTAATTTGCTGTTGCCCTAAAGATGCCACTAGGCATGACGGACTACAATGGCAAAGAAATCAATTTGTTGTTGCCCTAAGACGCCACTAGGCGTACTGGCCACTGACTGCTTTGTCGGTAGGTGGCTAAGGATGGAAGAAGAAGAAGTAAATTTATCGCGCGTCAGATTATAATATGATTTGTATTGCATTTCATGTTTTTTCTATCTTTCATCCAGAATGATCATTCAACCTTGCATCCCAGCAATTAAATTATATACAGAGTCCTGCCGACACAATTCGATAACTCCAGTGACGTATGAACTTTTTAAAAGCTAAACTTGTGGCGACCTGTTGCGGGTCTCGCTCCTCTGAATTTAACTGAGAATAAAGCCACCCAAGAAACACTTTTAAAATACTAATTCATATAGTCCTTAAAGTAAACTGGAGAAGTACATTTGCCAGTAGCCAACTTTTTTATTTACTGCTTTATTAGTGGAAGAGAACACAGATTTATCTGAACACTGTCTGCCTAGTATTTTCATCGGATTTTACCAACCCCCCCCCCCCTTATCCCTCCCCCCTCCCGAAGAAGAACTTACCTCAGTGTTTTTTAGTCTGTGACATTACGCCATAAGAGTTCCACCACCAGCGGTGCGAATCTAAGAGACCACACCATTTCCCACACCTAGCCAAGTGCCTGTGCCATTCATTAGGAACTTTATCTAGAACCAACAGTAACACTTACGCTTCATCGTCTAGCGATTTTCGAGACCATTTGCTACCAGCCAACCTCGATAAATCTGGGGCTTGACACAGAAGTAAAAAGACATTTTCCATTGGTCTGGTGTTTATCTGCTGTTGTAAAATTTCTATGAAGTGCCAGAATCCACGATTCGGTAAGTGTGTGAGCGTGACTGTGTGCGGGCCTTCACAAGCGTGTTTTTTTTTAACGAAAGGAGATTTAATCTTTCTACCATTTTAATTAGTTCTACCTAGTATTAATTTTGTACTGTATTCATTGTATGGGATTTCTCCAAGTGGGATTTATTAACTGTGTTTTTCCCCCTCCCGTAAATCTGTTGAATACAGGGGAAACATTTGAGAACCATAGGAATTTTTTCTACCCCACACTAATTACTGTAAACCCTCGTCTCAGAGTAATGATGATAGGAAACTCTTTACAGAGCGATACAACAGGAAGCAATCTGATCATCAGAAGTAGTCCCCCCGTCCGACAAGTGTTTCGGCCCTATATACTCCTTTACACTCTAAGGGGGGCGGGCCCACTTGGGTCATGACTCCCAAGCGTCTCAGCTTCCTGTTGTCTTGCATCGAAAATGAACCCATTTCACTTATGGTAGCAACTTTAAATTCCACAACTCCGCCAGCCGTGGAGGCAATTGTGAAAGTAACAAGGAGAAGACAAATTATTCCGTTCGTTCCGTCGCACACACTGAGACACCAGCGCGAAGTCAACGAGTCGCCACTGCGCGTTCCCCGCTGGACTTTTGATACTGACACCCCTTATAGTATACACCGCTTGTCGCCCCTGAGTCGCAGCCCGTTCACTAGTCCACCACAAACCTCAGCGTATTGCGGACTTAGAAAAATTCCTGGTGTTTTCTGTACCGCAGCGTTTATTGTTACGATCTCCATTCCCCATTGCGGTTGTTCCACAGCCAGCCTGATGCCTTTTCGGCAGTTTCACTAACCCTCTTCAGGGCCCTTGTTCTCGACTGTCCCCTCAGCCCCAACAGTTTCAATAGATCATACACTGATGCAGCCACAAGCCCTCTTGCGCCCACTTCAACAGCCATGACCCTTGCAGTGAACCCATCGTGTCTCAGATCCGCGGCCAGATCACTATACTTGGCCGCTTTGAACGAATGTTGCTCATCTAATCTGGATTCAAATGGCACTGTCAGTTCAATCAGTATGACCTGAAGCGTTGCTGCAGAATGAAGCACTATATCCGGCCGCCTCCGCGATTTTCTGATACTCTCTGGATATGCCCCTCGTCCAGGTAGGTCTACCGCCATCTCCCAATCATTTGCACAATCAAGAAGAGATGGTAAACTGCTACCAGGTTTATTCGGTTTGGGGTGTGCTGACTTTCCTGCCCTCAGAAAGTATGTGTTTGCGGTGTCTGGCCGGACTTTGCTATTCGCCTTCATTCTTGCCAGATCTATTGTCGCAGCAAGCTCATTTAGCACTTTGTTATGGCGCCAAGTGTATCGCCCTTGCCCTAATGACACCTTACACGCTGAGAGCACGTGTTCAAGTGTCTGCCTCCCCTGGCACAGGGGGCACTGCTCATCATCCGACTTTCCCCATTTCACAAGGTTGGTGGCCGACGGCAGCAGGTCATACAGTGATCTGACAACGAAGCTCAGCCTAAGAGGTGCCATATGCCATATATCATTCCATGTCAAGGACCTCTGCAGGGCTCCTTCCCATGTAGTCCATTGGCCTTGTTGGACCTGCTGCACTGCTTTTTGCAACCTCTTATCATTCTCAGCTTCTCGTATCTCCTGAACTACCATGTCTCTGCGCTCCCTGCTTGATGCCTTGGACCACCAGCGGATGTCTCCATGACCAAATCCCCGTCTATTCGTTTGTGTGTATCCGATTACCTCCCTCAGTTTGAGTGACTCTTGGGCAGCATCAACAGCTTCTTCCACTTTCCACTTCCTTCCCGTTTTCAGTGTGGGCTGAATGGACTTAACCACGTCATCAGCTGACTCGCGTAGCATCATTGCAAGCCTTGCCTTTCCAACTTTGTACTCTTCAACAACTGACTTGAAAGGAAGCAGAAGTTTTGACTTTTTGCAGTACAGTGCTACATCTGACAGACCTGGTGGTACTCCTAGCCATTTTCTCATGAACTTGTTGACCTTCTTCTCTATGGCTTCCACTGTACTTGTGCTTATTTCATATATAAGCAGTGGCCACAGCAACTTTGGTATCAACATGAACTGGAGGCACCACAGTTTGAACTTCCCCAGGAGTCTGCTTTGGTCTATGATCTGTAGCTCTTTGTCTGCCATTTCTATTGTCTGTTGCACTGCCTTTGATTCTTTTAATGAGGCATCGTACACCCTGCCAAGACTTTTAACAGGTTCCTCAATGACAGTAGGGATTCGTTGGTTGGAAACCGTGAATATGACCTCTGCTATCTTCCCTTTCCTGACTGATAGGCTTCTCGACTTCTTGGGTTTGAAGCTCATTCTGCACCAGCTGACTAGTTCATCCAGGCGTGCTAACATCCTCCGGGCCTGATGTTCATCTGATGTCAGAATTGTTGTGTCATCCATGAATGCTTTGAGCGGTGGCATGAGACACATTCCACCGAGCTTTGGACCTATAGCCATTCCTTCAGCCGCATTGAGGA
Organism: Oreohelix idahoensis; assembly: GCA_024509875.1. Classification (NCBI taxonomy): domain Eukaryota; kingdom Metazoa; phylum Mollusca; class Gastropoda; order Stylommatophora; family Oreohelicidae; genus Oreohelix; species Oreohelix idahoensis. The sequence continues at coordinate 219,423 of JAMPIV010023088.1, forward strand.
TTACCTGCATAGCCATCACGAATAGTATCGGAGAGATGGTACATCCCATCGCAATTCCAACTTCAAGGCCAATCCACTTCGTTGTGTACTCTCTGGTTGAAAATCTGACAGCAAACCCTGCGAAATACAGCTTCAGCATTGCTGCAATCTCTTGTGGAACATGATACATTTCTAGGGCCTGCCACAACATCTGGTGTGGAACGGATCCATAAGCATTCGCTAAATCCAACCAGATTACATGGAGGTTTGTTCTGTCAAACTTTGCCTTTTGGATTGCTTCCCATATCATTGTGGCATGCTCTAGACATCCTGGTGTACCTGGGATACCTCCTTTCTGAATGGTAGTGTCAATGTACCCATTTGCCAGGAGGTATGTAGTGAGTCTTTTCGCCATCACTGAGAAGAATATCTTCCCTTCCACATTGAGTAGTGAGATTGGCCTGAACTGACTGATGTCTGTGGAATTTTGCTCCTTCGGGATGTAGACTCCGTTCGCCTTTCTCCATTCCTTGCTTACAAGCTGGGTTTTCCACGCACTCTTCAGTAAACGAAGCAGTCGTTTGAGCACCTCAGGGCATCTCTTATACACCACATATGGAACACCATTAGGACCTGGAGCTGACTTGCATCGAGCTTTCTGGAGAATGCTTTCTACCTCTTGCACCGTTGGGGGCTTGGTGTTAAATTCAGCTCCTGGCTTACTCGGCCATTTAAGGCCTGCCATGCTGCTGAGCGGCTCATCTTTGCGACCATCTGAATATGTCATTCCAAGGTGTTCTTCCAGGTCTTCTTTCCTGATGTTTAGCGTACCCGACCGTGGCTGCTCAAACAGTTCTTTGGCAAACTTGAAGGGCTCCCTGAAGAATCTTTCCCTATCCATTCGAGTCTTCCTTTTCTTCCTGCACAACCTTTCTGCTCTACAAAGGGCATTATGTTGGCCTTTCAGGTGCTCCCAAACCTGTCGTAACCCTTCCTTCTCTGCGGCAACTGCGTTTTTGAACAGTTTTCGGGCATGCTTCTTCTGTTTTCTGATTTCTTCTATTTTAATTTGTCTTCTGCTTTTTCGTAGTGGGTTACTTTCCCTTGCCTCCCTCACTCCGAACACTCTGCGACAGTGCAGATATATTATGTCTCCGAAGATTTCCAGCTTCTTCTCCAAAGTTATCTGCTTCAGGTTGTTATCCAACTCTTTTGCCAAGGCTTCGTCCAGCTGTTCCCAAAGCCCTTTTGCACTGGCGGGTGGAAACTTGATTGCATCTCTCTTCCCGTCCAAGAAGTGTGTGAGATCATCATCAGGCAGATCAACTTGAATGTACTCAGCACTGTGGATTGACTCCTGGCTGCGTTCTTCTAACGTCTTATCCGTCGAGACAGAGCGCTGTTGATCTCCCCCTGATGACCTCCCACACCCATTTTTCGTTCTGTGGATTTTCATTCCTCTCTGAGTAGAGAATTCCCTACCACAGGCAGATGGAAACTCCAGCCGTTGTTCAGAGCTCGAAGTCCGTGTAACGGGTCTGGTCGATTCCAATGAGGCGCCTGTGGATTCATCATTCCCCCCCCCTTTCGGTGAATCCTGGGGGCCTCTATCGTTTTTGGGTTCTTTAGCAATTGAATACAGCTTACGGGGTGCTAACCCGGTCAGCCGGTTTCTAGTCTTTCCCAGTGTCATCTGTCTTTCCAGAAGTCAATCGGTCTTTTCCCGATTGTCACTGGTTTGACCATGTAACTATGATAGGAAACTCTTTACAGAGCGATACAACAGGAAGCAATCTGATCATCAGAAGAAGTCCCCCCGTCCGACAAGTGTTTCGGCCCTATATACTCCTTTACACTCTAAGGGGGGCGGGCCCACTTGGGTCATGACTCCCAAGCGTCTCAGCTTCCTGTTGTCTTGCATCGAAAATGAACCCATTTCACTTATGGTAGCAACTTTAAATTCCACAACTCCGCCAGCCGTGGAGGCAATTGTGAAAGTAACAAGGAGAAGACAAATTATTCCGTTCGTTCCGTCGCACACACTGAGACACCAGCGCGAAGTCAACGAGTCGCCACTGCGCGTTCCCCGCTGGACTTTTGATACTGACACCCCTTATAGTATACACCGCTTGTCGCCCCTGAGTCGCAGCCCGTTCACTAGTCCACCACAAACCTCAGCGTATTGCGGACTTAGAAAAATTCCTGGTGTTTTCTGTACCGCAGCGTTTATTGTTACGATCTCCATTCCCCATTGCGGTTGTTCCACAGCCAGCCTGATGCCTTTTCGGCAGTTTCACTAACCCTCTTCAGGGCCCTTGTTCTCGACTGTCCCCTCAGCCCCAACAGTTTCAATAGATCATACACTGATGCAGCCACAAGCCCTCTTGCGCCCACTTCAACAGCCATGACCCTTGCAGTGAACCCATCGTGTCTCAGATCCGCGGCCAGATCACTATACTTGGCCGCTTTGAACGAATGTTGCTCATCTAATCTGGATTCAAATGGCACTGTCAGTTCAATCAGTATGACCTGAAGCGTTGCTGCAGAATGAAGCACTATATCCGGCCGTCTCCGCGATTTTCTGATACTCTCTGGATATGCCCCTCGTCCAGGTAGGTCTACCGCCATCTCCCAATCATTTGCACAATCAAGAAGAGATGGTAAACTGCTACCAGGTTTATTCGGTTTGGGGTGTGCTGACTTTCCTGCCCTCAGAAAGTATGTGTTTGCGGTGTCTGGCCGGACTTTGCTATTCGCCTTCATTCTTGCCAGATCTATTGTCGCAGCAAGCTCATTTAGCACTTTGTTATGGCGCCAAGTGTATCGCCCTTGCCCTAATGACACCTTACACGCTGAGAGCACGTGTTCAAGTGTCTGCCTCCCCTGGCACAGGGGGCACTGCTCATCATCCGACTTTCCCCATTTCACAAGGTTGGTGGCCGACGGCAGCAGGTCATACAGTGATCTGACAACGAAGCTGAGCCTAAGAGGTGCCATATGCCATATATCATTCCATGTCAAGGACCTCTGCAGGGCTCCTTCCCATGTAGTCCATTGGCCTTGTTGGACCTGCTGCACTGCTTTTTGCAACCTCTTATCATTCTCAGCTTCTCGTATCTCCTGAACTACCATGTCTCTGCGCTCCCTGCTTGATGCCTTGGACCACCAGCGGATGTCTCCATGACCAAAAAATTAATAATAATAATTAGTAATAAATTTACCGATTGGGTTAAATTGCCTATCTCTGATCATTACCCCCCCCCCCCTGTCTTTGGGACCGGGCCTTTTTCTTTATTAAATACAAACAGGAAGGGAGTATTGAATACTTCTCCCCAAAACCCTCCCCACCTTGTCATTTGTAGTTTTGTAACCTTTGATTTCTGCATGTAAATTGATAATTGTTTGTGACCTGATTTTATGCTAAATAAAAGTAATAAAACTTTTAGCATTTGTGTTGGCATGCCCAAACCAAAAACTTACCCATATTCGTTATCGTAGTCTGTATTCACGTACGTTGTGTGTTTAAATCACCAAATTGGTGTGTGCACCTGAGTGTCTGGAAACTGGCAAACAATTGTTTGTTCAGAGGAGTGGTAGGAGTAGTGTTGAGAGACAAATATTGTCGTAAAAGAGACTGTCCTTACTCTTCCCAGCACTTGTGAATAAACGGTCCTTCTTTCCTAAATCCTTATTCTCACAGAGCCTTCACTATCATTCTACACTCTAACGGGACCACTATCCACCAGAATTCTCTCAGAAAAGTTTACGACAAACATATATAAAGAACAACTCTTATAAAGTCTGACAATCTCAATATATATATATTCAACAATCCGACAAATATGAGCCTTCAAATATAATGGGCACAGTGCGAATGCATTAAACCAAAATAACTGGCTAACAATCCCCTAAACGACATCATCGAAATACCCTGCTAAGTTCACAAAATCAATATGGCGCACAACTCGTTACTGGCACTGAAATGTAACAGAGATCAACATGCTCAGAGACGCTACGTCAAAAGACTCACTGACTTGCAAAAGAACTCATACTAAAAGGTCTGAAATATTTCCAGCATCACGCTGGGCAAAACTTAGCAGGTATAAGCCAGACAGAGAAGATCCTCCATCATCTTCTCCATATACGTCTTCTCTCAACGGCCATCTTGCTGGTCTCCCCGAACACACTGTCCGGTTGAACTATCCTCACGCAATCCCTTTGTGCAACTCTCAGTCACATGACTGGCTATCTTTAATTTAGCTTCGTGTTATACACATGCCATCATCAACAATGATCATCACTCACCCTCTAATATCCATACATGCTGCCTATGAGGCACAGGTATGTCACAGTTGTAAAAGATCCTGTGACAATTACTAACATCTGTAAATATTGCCATGTGAATATTAATATGTGAAAATCGCTAGTGGATGTCCCAGTCATTAGAGGCTGGCAACCTCTGCGTATAGAATGATTATTTCATGAACTACCACTACACGGGCTGGTGATTGCTTTTTTGCTAGTTTCTTAAAGAGAACTAAAAGCAAAAGGTAATCCCAAGTTCCATAGGGAGCAAAGAGGGAAAGATGAAAGAAATGATAAACATTTTAAGTATTATAATTACAGTTTCAAACCAAAGTAAATGTCTATGTAAACATATTCACTTTAAAGTTAATGAAAGTTTCAAACTTTTCAATCAGTGTAAATGTAAATGAAAACAGATTCAGTTTATATTGTGAACACTTTTCAAGCAGTGGAGATGTAAATGTTAACAAATTATATCTGCACTATTAACCTTTTCATTTAAATATAAAATCAGGATAAAGCTATTCAATTTAAAGAAAATGTCTCTCAAGGGATTAAGTTTAATTCTCATCGAGGGTAAATTCTGAGATAGATGGGATGTTAGAATAGGAGAAAGGGGACGCATAAGTATGTGTCGGGAAACTCAATACTCAGGAGAGCGTTTCGTTTCTATTCTTTTACCACAGTTGTTGGTGGTGGTACCAGTGAAGGTACTAATCTCTGGAAAAAAGTGAGGGTAGAAATGGACTGACGTAGAAACGCGAGACCAGCTTGGCAGTTACTCCTTGATTGTTCTGGGAACGTGCTGCACCTTTAAGCTTAACCAGAGACATAAGAACTACAGTGACCTATCTGCTCAGAACCCATCAGCGGGAGCAGAAACTACTATTGGCAGCTAAGTGAAACTATAAGCTGCCAAGGTGAACTTTTTTCATAAAACCTACTATCATTCAATGATGAACATTTTCTTGTAAACTATTCAATTATTTTAACCCTTGTTGAACTAAATGATAATTAAGTCTATTATTGGTTAATATACAAATTTAACTTCGATTTAATCATTTTAAATGTACTGCATGTGTGTGTCTCAGTCAATTTACTAAACACACTCTAACCAGAGCTATACCAGAATAATAAGAATTCCACTGACTAAATCAGGGTGGGGGCTTAACGAGCTAAAATTAATAATTGCTTAATCCTTCACAAAAGTTGTCGGCAGATAATAGAATTAACGTGCTCGGCCAATGCTGCATTGTTTTCGCTTTTCTGAATATCATGTGAAAACTACCTTGGGATAGAAACGTCATTAACCTTCTATCTACATCTCTGCCGAGAGCAATCTTGTGCGAAGGTAGACACCTTTGACGACCCACTTTAGATGCTCTTGAGTTTTGGCCACTGTTGGACCACTACTGCAAAGCAGGGGAGGCAATACCGTCACACAGACCTACATGTCTTTTATATTTGGACATGCACCCTAGTATAACCGACTAGATTGAACGGGTCGCCTCGTCAAACCGAGGCAACATTTTATTTAATCAAATAAAAATAATAATAATATTATGAGTGGAGGAATAGACCCATGTGAGGAAGGGAAACCCGAGGCCTGTAAACATAGCCCCATGTAGTCCCGGGAGGGGTCTCTGGGGAGACAAAAAAGAATATGGTTACTGCTTCTTCCAGCATGTCGTAAAATGCGATTATTGTGAGGTTGGGCATGGGGGTTGGTGATGTCATCATATAGAACAAATTGCTATGACTCCATTCTTTGTAGATGATAAAAATGGAAAATAAAAATGGAAGGATAACAAGCAGTAACTAACGTACGAAAGAAGCGAAAAGAGCTCAGGAAGAATGCTGAGGGACAGAAAGGTTTGGAGAAATATGGTTGAAGGCCAATACTTCAATGAGCTGAAATGGGAAGAAAAAGAATAGCGTCCGATAATCAGCATTTCAGCAAGTGACAGCACAAATTAGTCACAATTCATTACCGCCCTTGTGTAATCCGTAATTTCATTACGTGATAATTAAAAGTTTTCATCGGAGTCATTAATCAGTCATTTTAATTGTTCTCAATCTGGTCTATTGTAGGACTTCAAAGACGTTCATATTGATCAACGTTTGCGTAAACGAAAATAGGTGACACGTCTTATTGGGATAATGGACAAAGAGAGTTGCCACGTTACGGCCAGAAAACCTTCTTCAGGGACAAACTAACGAAAGCAGAAGAGAAAGAAAGAAATAACTATGTTTAATACAATAAAAATCAATGACAGTTATACGGCCTGTAAACATAAATAGCTGGTGATGCCGCCGTGAAATTCCAAGACGAAAATGGCTGCTTGAATAGATCCAGGTAAAAAGTGATGCTCGTGAAAACTTGGAACAAATACAGTTAATAAGAAATAAAGCTAGGTCGGGGGATAAAGATGAGCATCCAAGAAACATAGTGATAAGAGAGATCGAGAGATAACAAAATACATAGATAAAGAAGATCGCATCAGGCGAAGGAGTGTTGGGTGTTAGGACCGTCGGGCTTAAGGCATCCCATAAGGAAGATTCAAGATAAAACAGACTTTTCTCATCAGAGGAGATCGCACTGACCTAGATGTCAGAGGCACCCTGGTTGTCAGGGCTATTAAATCGACGGCGCTGACACAGCCGGACAGCACATCGTTTACCAGTTTCGCCAATGTAAATCTTACCGCAGTGTGTGTATGTATATATGATGCAACATAATTAACCGATGTAGCAGTCGCTGTTCAGGAAACCACCGGGGAAGAGAGGAAGTTTGAGACCAACAAAGCTCATAGAGAAGAGAACTGGAGACAAAATTAACAGGGATAGAAAGGACTTGAAATGACCTTGAGCGGATACCACAGTACAGGAGGACTTGGCTTGAGATTGTTGAAGGCGCATGCTTATTGGGAGCTAAAGGATAATGCATGACTGAATTACGAATGAAAGAAACTCATTATAGCAAGGGGAAATAATGTCGCCTGGACGGGTGTTCTGACGTCATGTTGCGAGATTAAGATGTAGAAACAAAATTATGTTTATTACGACCTGAATTTAGTTTCCTTTCCGTCAACAACGACAAGACATGGGAGTTCCAATTCCCGTTAGAAACATAATTAATTCCTCCATCACCGTTGTTGTATTTTCTGTCCCATTACTCAATCTGCTAGCACTATCGACCCCTGCCTCTGCTGCTTCTTCACTTCATTAGAAAGGGAAACATTTTATAAAGACAACATTTAGATTCACTTTTTTTAATCACTTCACGTAATCTACTCAATGCCGGACAAGATTTCCTTTCGAGAAGGTTCCAGCTCGTTTTCCAAAATTCCCGTCGCTTTTCGCGGGACACAGCGAGAAGTTTAAACATATTGATTCTGAAGTGACGACTAGTAGAGGGACGAGCCTTGCGTTTCTCTCTCGCGTGCTGAAGACTTAATCTCTCTAATTGCTCGGGGATTAGCAACAGCAGGACGTTCTGTAAATGACAGCGCCATCAGATATCCCGTCTGGGTTCCATTTCTCTCTTCTTGCTTACACAAAGGGGGGACAACTTTTAAGGTGTTCATCTTTACACACACTTTCAGTGCCGACGCAATTTTAGTCTGTAAAAGTCTTTACATTTTGGTATACTTAACAACAACAAATGTTTTCCACTGAAACTATTAGAAACAACTTTTTTCTTTGTTTTTAGTTAAACGGAGTAAAAACGATAAAAAATCTATTTGTTTTAAAGTTACAATTTTAACAGTAAAATTAACAAATCCTATTATTATTTTTTTTTAACAGATAGTATTAAAAAATTAACAGATACTTACAAACTCTTTCCTTTAAGTGTCAAACATCGTCCTTGACCAAAGAACAGCAGAGGAAAATCACATTATGTGAGATTAGAAAAGCCATTAATGTTATCAGGAGAGACAGAATGAGAAGTGATGACGTCAGAAACATTATTGGAACTACATTCTGCAACAAGTAAATAGAGAGAAAGAAAATGAAGTGGTTTGACACCCTCATGAGAATGGAGCCCGATAAATTACCACTACGCACCTACAATAGAAGAAGATATGGTTTCAGGTCACAGGGAAGACCAAGAAGCAGATGGGTAGACATCAACACAGACATTCTACAACAGCACGGGCTCACGGCAGCCACTGCGACACACTTCTCTCATGAACGCTAACTTCATCTACCGACCACGCTCCATAGCAAGAGTGGACTAGGAAAGTAAGATTAAGTAACTCTAACAGATATTTTTAAAAAAGACAATGAACAAACATGGCATAGCAGGAGTACTTATCTCCCCTGTACAGTTAGACGCCGCATGTTATGACAACCCCTATATGAAACAACCAGCTATATAAAATATCTCTGTAAGGTCATATGAAATGCCTTTGGTGCGGGAATGGCAATGGTGGTCCCGTGTTCCTTGAGGACAAAAATGGTGGGACAAAAATAAAGATGACTACTGGGCGCTTATGCATGAAAACTGGACGTAGGGTAGGGCGCTTTAACAGAGCATGGCAACATAATGACACGTACTTTACCAGACGACGTCTGACAGTAAGTCACACGTCAAGGCCCTTTCTTGACTATCAAGGGCTGGGCTGGCCAGGTGCCATCGTCCTGTTTGTTATTTTCCCTCAAGACTGCATTGGGTTTTGAACCCGCTCCACTCTGGTTTTTCTTTTCCTTATGGAGCATGGGGGGTCACCGCTGTATTTAGGCGCCAACCTTTGTGTGTGTGTGTGTGTGTGTGTCTGCAGGAATCCTTAACCAAGGCACTGATTTGCTCTTGCAGTGAGTTTCTGTAGGAAACAGTTTTACGGGGTCAGATTGCTAACACCATACCTTCGCCACTTACGACATGCCTAGTAAAAGCAGGGGACCTATTATTTGTTTGTTTCAGTAGTGACCACTCACGGGACACTTCATCGTGGTTGTTGTTTCCCAATTGGCTATAAACTGCAGGTTGTAACCAGTCTACCGACTTAAGCTAAGAGTGTGTCTACTCTAGTGTCATAAGTTTCTGACAAAGACCCACAAAAAGTTCTCTAACTAAACGTAAAGGCAGTCACATAGCAGATAACTGCCGTACAAGAGTGAAGTGTTCGAGATTTCAATATACTCGTACGTGGTCCAACGTTACGAGGTGAAATGAACAGTTCCCTTACTCACAGCATTTGCCTTCTCTAACTCAAGGGCAGAGTTAGATACCCATTTCAGGGATCCAAATACTAATGCCAAACGCTCCAAAAATACAACAGTCAATTGCTACTGGAGAACTCTCAACAAACTACAGGGCAGAGCTACAGGCAATCCTAGAGGCTACAAAGATACTGGAAGAACAAAGACTTAAAGGATCATAGTCTTTTTATGCGACTGCATGTCAATTCTCCAGACTATTCAAAATGAACCTGAAGATCTCCTAACAACAACAGCCATAGAACACCTGAATCAGCTGTCTGTCAACAACAAACTGTCACTGCAGTGGATTCCTGCACACTGTGGTATTGCAGGAAATGAGGCAGCTGACAGACTGGCAAAAGTAGGCACCCAGAAGGAACAGTTTCACCACAGAGTCTCACTAAAGGAAGCAAAGACACTTATCAAAAGAAAGTACAAAAATGCGTGGAGCCAGAGAACAAGCAGCAATTACCCACAAGACCCCATCCTAAAGCCAGTCAGAAAACAGCAAACCACCATTTTTAGGCTCCACACAGAACACTGCAGACTACAAGCCCACCTCCACAAAATGAAAGCTGCCCCAACTGACCAGTGCACATGCCAAAATGGCCTCCAGACTCCGGAACACATTCTGCAAACGTGCTCTTTCTTTGGTGACTTGAGAGCTCAAACCTGGCCCCAGGAGACGAAAGTGGAAGAGAAACTGTGGGGCACTCGCGAGGACCTCCTGCTGACGACTGGATTCATGAAGGCAACTCATCTCCTTGTTCAGACTGCCGAGCAAAGGAAACTGATCGCAGAAGAAGAAGAACCCCTTGTAACATTGCCGCTCAATCAGGGTTTCTTAACCTGTGGTCCAGGGATGTCTTGGGGTCCATTAATGGATTCTAGGGAGTCCGTGTACATAACCAAAAATTTAGAATATAAAGTTCTTTATCGTGTGCTTTTATGTCATTTTTTTCCGCAAAAAGAGGTCCATATCCGTTTATCGAACAATCAAAGGGGTCCATAGTCTTCGTTGGAAAATCAAATCAGTCCATCACACAAAAAGAATCCTGCGCTAGATGAAAGTTTATGATGTTTCTCGTGGGCTCGAAATAAATATAAATCGTCGGGCAGGACTGTTTGTCTGTCAAGTTTGCAGGCCACCGTGAAGTGAGGCATAAACTAAAGCGTAGTGATTGGTCACAAAGCTCGAGTAAATGACCAAATTTATTTTCTGTAAAAACCCAACCTGAGCAGGTATAAACAAAACTACTTGCTACAACGACTTGCGCTGACTGTGGTTTATCTTTGTTTTCTGATAAATTAACATTAACCCATTAACTACTGAATCAATGAAACTATTTTAAAATAGAGTAGCGACAAAACCGAAATGAATTCCGTTTGATGCCAGAAATGTTCCATTATACAAGGTATGTTGCCAGAGTGCTGCCATAGTCTTTTATTCTGTCTGTCTCGTTCTCTCTCTCTCTCTCTCTCTCTCTCTCTCTCTCTCTCTCTCTCTCTCTCTCTCTTTCCTTTTCTCTCTCTCACACTTTGTGTGTGTCTCTCTTACACTTTGTGTGTGTGTGTGTCTCTCTCTCTCTCTCTCTATTTTCGCGTTATTTTACGTGTAGACACAGTGTAGTGTGTGTGTCAAATGTCGTGTTATCATATACGAGTATATCCCTTAGCTTATAAACCGAAGGAACTGTTTCTTGAGAATGCTGGTTTAAAATTAGCGAGCATACAAATTAAAATGATAGAAATGTGAACATCTTGTTTTTTCTGTTATTTGTGGCACATGTGCTGTGCACCACATGTACTGTTACACTAATAAAAATGTAAGGTGTTTGTGAAAATGTCTACAAGCGTCAATGGCAAAATATGTGACTGTTTGCATTTTTCTATTTTTTAATACAGATTTTAAGTCACAGCGTGTGCTTAAAATATTGACAGAAGTAAATTAAGTGGTATTATATATGATTGATTCTGATCAAAATATAGTGTTTTTTTTAAATCTGAAAATATGTCTTGATTTTTTAAAAAAACATGTATTTTCAACTATTTCAAGGTTATTCATTCTAGTTATTCTGTCTTTTCTTCCTTCCATCGTGATTTGTTTTTTGATCCACACTCTTCTTTGAGCACATAACTTGGGGAAAGGGTGGTCCGAGGGGTAGGCGTGAGAAGGAAATTCATTCCGGTGATGGTCTGTATTTGGGACATGGTTCTGAGAGCTGGATTACAGCAGCAGCAGCACGCGACATTTTACTCTCAGCTAGAAGTGTGTCTTCCATGTGAGCGTTGTTTCCTTAGTGTCTTCTGCCTGTCTTCGCATTTCCTGACTGCTCATGTGACCTCGATCCGGGAGATGGCGTTTTAAAAACTGTCTACAGTTTATTAACTGCCCCTTGTAGCTTCCAGGGCTCTCTGAAGAAGCAACTAAAGAACAGGATTACTGCAACATCGAGCATGTCGTACAAGGCAACTAGTAAAGGTTAGGTTGTACATGTGGCTGGCAACCTCATCATGTAAAACTAATTGCCACATAAACTACCGCTGCAAGAACTTGTGACTGCTTGGTACAGGCTTCCTGCCAGGGGATTAGCTGTAGTTGGGGCATGATGCTCCGTGTGGAACGCAAAGGAAGATGATGATGATATCCTTTGAACTGAAAAGAATCATAAAAATGTAATATAACCTTACGTAAACTGTCAACGAATCAAATATCTTGTTTTTGTGTGTGTATAAATAAATGGTAATGTACTCGTTCCTTATGAAACATGAAACCACCGCTACAGCACGTCGCCTAGCAGGAAACCTGCAAGAAAGCATTCATGTACTCGTGCAGCTGTGGTTTTCGTAGCAATCTGTTGACATGGTGAATTTACCAGCTCCAGTCATGACGTCATGTTAGTTGCCTCTAAGGATGTACCCATGGGGGCCGTAGTTCTGTTCTTTCATAGAGATTCCTGACAAGAACACTGAGCAAGCAGGTAGCAGTGACTTGAACATCACAGGTGAACACAAGAACATCGGAGCAAGCAGGTAGCAGTGACTTGAACATCACAGGTGAACACAAGAACACGGAGCAAGCACGTAGCAGTGACTTGAACATCACATGTGAACACAAGAATACGGAGCAAGCACGTAGCAGTGACTTGAACATCACAGTTGAACACAAGAACACGGAGCAATCAGGCAGCAGTGACTTGAACATCACAGATGAACACAAGAACACGGAGCAAGCAAGTAGCAGTGACTTGAACATCACAGATGAACACAAGAACATCGGAGCAAGCAGGTAGCAGTGACTTGAACATCACATGTGAACACAAGAACACGGAGCAAGCAGGTAGCAGTGACTTGAACATCACAGGTGAACACAAGAACATGGAGCAAGCAGGTAGCAGTGACTTGAACATCACAGATGAACACAAGAACACGGAGCAAGCAGGTAGCAGTGACTTGAACATCACAGATGAACACAAGAACACGGAGCAAGCAGGGAGCAGTGACTTGAACATCACAGATGAACACAAGAACATCGGAGCAAGCAGGTAGCAGTGACTTGAACATCACAGGTGAACACAAGAACATGGAGCAAGCACGTAGCAGTGACTTGAACATCACAGGTGAACACAAGAACACGGAGCAAGCAGGTAGCAGTGACTTGAACATCACAGATGAACACAAGAACATCGGAGCAAGCAGGTAGCAGTGACTTGAACATCACAGGTGAACACAAGAACATCGGAGCAAGCAGATAGCAGTGACTTGAAAATCACATGCGAACACAAGAACACGGAGCAAGCAGGTAGCAGTGGCTTGAACGTCACAGGATTCCTGACAAGAACACGGAGCAAGCAGGTAGCAGTGACTTGAACATCACAGGTGAACACAAGAACATCGGAGCAAGCAGGTAGCAGTGACTTGAACATCACAGGTGAACACAAGAACATCGGAGCAAGCAGGTAGCAGTGACTTGAACATCACAGGTGAACACAAGAACATCAGAGCAAGCAGGTAGCAGTGACTTGAACATCACAGATGAACACAAGAACACGGAGCAAGTAGGTAGCAGTGACTTGAACATCACAAGTTCCAAAACAATCAGGACCACTTCAGTAAACATTGAGGAAACCTGTTGATAACATTACAAAGCAGCCCTTGTTCTGGAATCCCCAGGGAAAGAGAGGCAGAGGTAGACCAATAAACACATGGAGAAGAGAACTAAATACAGAAGTAAAAATGATGAGGAAAACATGGAAAGAACTTGAGTGGATGTCACATGACAGGAGGACTTGGCATGTGTTTGTTGAAGGCCTAAGCTTCTTGGGAGCTAAAGGGTATTGACTACAGTAAACAGAAACAGACGACTGTAGTTAGTTTATTTGCTTGGACATCTCTGGTCTGCTTTAGTTTTCCTATTTATTTTCTGGTTTAGTATTTTTACTTATTAAATTAATTTTTTCTCTTTGTCCGCTGTGTCCTTGTCATTGTCTCATAGCATTTCTAAATGCCTCGTTCTTGTTTCTTGTCTGTGACTCAACATTCTGGTTTCCCTTCACAACTTACAAGTTGTCATGTGGTTGACAATGTGACTGGCTGACAAAGGGTTATTCTAAAACATCCAGTGTTTCTGATGTAGTGTTATCTGAAAAATGGACTCCAATACTATTTTAAAAATACTTTGGTCATACATGTGGTCAGGTAATACTATTTAAAAAATACTTTGGTCACACATGTGTTAAGGTAATACTATTTTAAAAATACTTTGGTCATACATGTGGTAAGGTAATACTATTTAAAAAATATTTTGGTCATATATGTGGTAAGGTAATATTAGTTTAAAAGAATAATTTGGTCACACATGTGGTAAAGTAATACTATTTTTAAAAATACTTTAGTCGTACATGTGGTAACGTCATACTATTTTTAAAAAATACTTTGGTCATACACGTGGTAAGGTAATACTATTTTTAAAACATGCTTTGAACATACATGTGGTAAAATAATGCTATTTTAAAAAAATACTTTGGTCATTGTGACTTATAATGGAAATATAGCCTGCAGTATCCGACAGCCTTTCGTGACCTCGTGTAGTTCTATGATTCGTTCGCAAAGTCAAGCCTCTGACAGCCTGCCTTATCCATCCTTAATCCAAGCCTCTTTTTCTTGAAATGTAAACAAACAGAAAGCTTACCAACTTCCGCGACCTGCCAGCATAACAGGGAGCTATCTCTGGTTTGTTTACCTGAGCTTCTCACGCGAGCGGATCTGTCACTCATCAAGATAGCAGACTGACGCACGTGGGATAACACCGAATTTTCGAAGTAGTTGCACGGGCAAAAACATTTTCCCCCGTGTACTCTTTGATGTTCATACATACAGGGAAAGATAACTCTTTCATCTCGAGACGCGAGCGATTTTGAAAGAAACCCCGTTATCGTAACGAGGGCCTTTTGATGTTGGTCGACCAGCGCTCGACGAGAGAAACGGTAGCCGGCTCAGAGGACCTTTCATCCGGGAAACGCAGTTTCCTGATTTTCTGCTATGCACTAAGAGTGTGAAAATTAACATCCTCTAGAGATCATAATAACATGATGGTATATAAACTGCGTCTTCCCAAATCAGTTATCAGTGTCGCTCAGAATTTTTCAAAGTCTAAACACGTTATCTAGAACCATTGGGAATATATGTGTTAATAGTTTCGTGGTGATTTCTTTCTGGATTTCTGGTAATATAAATTTGTGCTTAAGCGTATTAAAGTGTTAAAAGTTTATCATCTTAAATTCACTGTGATTTTATAGGTGTTAGAACCAGTGGAAAATAATGCGTAGCTATTTGTGTACCAGTTGTGCAGTCTAATGATAATTTTATCACCCGCTTTATCACACAGAAAGAGACGTTTAGTTGACTAACTAATACACTATGCGCGACGGATAATTGACGGAATAGAATTCACGTTTATTTCATTTGTGTAATTTTAGTAAGTGACTTGTTTAAATATCATGCATCTTAACAAACAGACGCCGACAATCTAATAGTACTTAGCGACAGACGATATTTGTTAAAGTGCGCATATGGATAAATTAAATAATAACTGACATTGTACGCTGATTGTTAGCGCGCGCAGAATGAGTGGGGAGGGCACATACCTTCACCTGATCTAGAGACGCCGTGCTAGCAAAAACTGACCAGATAGGAATAGGCTAGAGACACCGTGTGCTTATATGAAGATATATATTAGTAGCATTTTTTTTTTTCATGATGTTTCTCCATTCTTAGGCAAGACCTGATCAACGGCGACCAGCGGTCTTACTTGGGTCTATTTTGGTTTTATTTTGGTCTATATTTTGGGCCTTTTCTCCATTTACTGATTGGATTAAGTTGTCTTCTTTTGGCTTACGCGTCTCCAAGTTCAGTTGTGAACAGGACCGGCCACAGAGACTAACTAACATCTTAATAGTAATTTTTAACTGGACTTACAAATATCCAGATTTATTTTGCAATTTATCAGCCCACTGGGGTGTGAAAGATATAACAATTCTCCCGACTTTTGATAGTCGTATCAAAGTGGATTTTTTATCCAGAAGAGCTACGCTATTTCAGAATCGGCACTCACCATAGCCAGCCGATAGGATTTATCATCATAATCAAGTAACAATAATTAACAGTTTTTAGCAATCAGATGTTTTCCTACTGTTTACTGTGAACACCAGATCTCAGAGAGTTTCTGCATTAACTTTTCGAGGTGACATTTGTTTATCCAGGAATCACCCACCAAATTAGGCGTTCCCCTTATTATATTTAATTACTGAAAAGGGGGGACTGGGGCCCAATTCGGAAGATAAAACCAATGGAATATATCTATTCAAGCATTGCATGTCCAAGAGATTTTTTTCACCAATGTCGTGAAACATTCTAAATCCACATATATAAATTAAATAGTAAATATAAAGTCTAACGAATTAATGCAATAAAAGGAAAGAAGAATGGTAAAAGACCAGTGCTGTCACGATGACTGTACTCGAGTTCCCCCTTTTTATGCTCCGTCTGCAAAATTGTAACGCTTTCACGTTTGATAGTAAAGCCTACAGCAGCATACACGCGTTTCAAAAAAACAATACAACTAGTACTGTGTTTCTTAGAAAACCTTGAGATACGCAAGCTGATTAATGACCTAAATTAATACTTCCATTAATTTCATTTTATACACTGCGTAATGAAAAGACAGATGGACTTAGGATAGAAAGAGAGAGAGAGCGATGTACGAAGGAACGCATGCAACACTAACACGCGTCTCGCGATATAAAATTAATGCCACCCCCAACACGCGAAAGGCATGAGGCACTAACTTTTTTTCAGATAGACAGTGATAAAAAACACTACAACTACGAGGGTTAGGTTTAAAAACCTGTAAAATGCTTATTGGGAAACATGACATTCTACTGTTTTATGTCTAAACTCCTGACATTAGTCTGACAGTACAGCAGACACCCTAAAGTTTGGAAGTGAGGAGGTGGCAACAGCACGACTATCCTAGAAGAAAATACATATTTTGAACGCAGCCACTTAGCTCCCTTAAAACTTATATATTTGGGTTCCTTAGGACTTGCTGACAAAGAATATGTTAAGTGTTACGCAAATAGTCTAGGAATTAACAAATTATAGCCAAAAGAAAATAGTGAGGTTGTCTGACAACACCAAATAATAATCGCACAGTGGCATGTTTTGAAACCACCATTTTACGGGAAATAGGCCAACAAGTTAAATCCTATTTGATTGGATAGAAGTAAATGTAAGGCGAAACACGATTAGTCGGACTACAAATACTAAATTTGGTTGTTAGGGGAAACGTAGGAAGGGTACATTTTTCAAAAGCTTGTGTAAACATGGCCCTATTGGCTAGACCCGCTGATATAGTCAATTAGGAGCGTCAGTTCAGTGCCACATTTTCAAATAAACTTACTAAAGAAACAGTGCGTTGAGATCCAGCTCATATTTTTCTAAATAAAAGCCTGGGACATAGGCAGATCGAAATTGTGCCATATTCATCGCCAGTCAACGTAATTATTTATTATTTCCATGAATTGTGGTAAGCTTGACATATTTGATATCTTTTTAATGAAAATTGAATGTGAATTGATAATTTATGTCTGTATATGTGTGTGGTTCAGTAGCAAACATGAGGCAAAGCCTGGATATTGCTCCAACCTGAACCAAACTTGTCGGAGAGAAGTAGAACTGCATGGGATCGCCAAATAGTACACTGACACCTATCTTATTGTATAGAAGGACTTACAGCTGAAATTGCAGAGGCGTAGTAACCATTAGGGAGAGGAATACTGGTGAATATTATTACATGAGAAGCTAGCAGTTGGCCTACCGCTCTGAACTCAGTGTTTGTTATGTATTGTGCTCAGTGTGGAAATAGATTATAAATTAGTTCTGAAGTAGGAGGTACAACCTTCTTCTTTCAGGGACCGTGGTCCTAAGTTATTGAAGCAGCACCTGGTCTGAGTTTTGCTGAATCCAGAGGCTGACAGCATACTCCTTGGTCCAGATAGCGACCAGTGAGGTGTCTCAAGAACGCAGTGAAGCAATCGAGCAGAGGAGACCTTTTCCTGCCACCATCACGAAAGATAAGCTTCTGTGGCCAGAGCAGCTCAACATTATGTGCCCCCCTTCTAAAATTGACATTATATTAAACACAGAGGGACAATAAATTGTTTCAAATGACAGGAACTGTGAACTTTCCCCAATACTATTTCCACGATAATCAAACACTTGAAGTCATGATGACAAACAACAACGTAGCTTGAAAAACAAAACCAGTATTACCTCATAGTACTACTTCACAACTTACACACATAGGATAATACTAATAAAATATGTCAATCCAAAGATTCTATTTATAATTGTGTGCATATAACCTGTGATTACATTTGATTGTGATTCCTGGTTCACTTTGTTGTTGAATCAGGATATCTAATATTTGAGAGGAATTAATACATATCTATTTGAAACTTTACACTTGACTCATTTAAGATAGTCTTATAGAGTGTTATATGTATGTGAGTGTCACAGTGGTGTAAAGTGTTGTGGAATAAATTAAATTGTTTATCTGTCTGTTGTTGTTGTGACTTACACTTCATCATTTTCATAACCCTAGACATTCAACGTAGTCATCACAATATTCCAGAATAATTCTGACTGAGGTATAAATGTGGTAGCAAGTAAGGTTATCTGTAAAACACTACACCTATTAGATACAGATACCTTCACAGCTGATCTCAGTCAATACACTAAGTCTCCTATAACTATTTATATCATCCCACTTTACCACATATATTGGGGTCTCGCTCCCGGGATATTGAACTTTCTCCTATTATATATATTGGGAATAATAAAAATTTAAAAGATATCCTTGAGTGAAATTAAATAAGGTTGAGCTCTCAGTGCCTGTGGTTGTCCTGAGATATTTAGTTAGAAATTGAATTGTTTGGTTAGATATTGTTTACATTTGCCTGTTAGACAATGGCCGACTTGGCAAAATTTCTATCTGCTGCTGTGCAGACTGCAAAAGAGTTAGGAATGGACGGGCAAGTTATGATTGCTTATGTCACTACGGAATGTGACAAATATATTGAACGTGAAGAAAAAAGATTAGAAAAAGAGGCTGAAAGAAAGTTAGAGGCTGAAAAAGAAATTAAGAGGTTGCAGATTGAGGCTGAGGCTAAGAGGTTGCAGATTGAGGCTGAGGCTAAGAGGTTGCAGATTGAGGCTGATAAAGAGGCTAGAGCATTGGAGGCAGAAGAAAAAAGATTGGCTGCAGAAAGGGAAGACAAGCGATTGGCTGCAGAAAGGGAAGCAGAAAAGGAGGAGAAGAGATTACAAAGGGAACATGAGTTACGACTAAGGGAGTTTGAGTTTCAAGGCCATGCTCCTGAAAATGGTGCCAGTCCCTTTACCTCTGATGCCACTGCTAGTCAGGGAACCTCAACCTCGGCTATGAATTTTCATTTAGATCATTTTGTTGAGAAAGAAGATGATATCGAGAGCTATCTAAATAGATATGAACTATTAGCTACCACGTATGGGTTAGAGAGAGAAAGGTGGAGCTTAAAGTTATCACAAGGGCTTCGTGGGGCAGCTTATGAAGTTTTTGCCAAAATGAGCAGAGGTGATCAAGAAAATTATGACATGCTAAGGCAGGCTCTTTTGTTAAGATATGAAAAGAATGCTGAATTTTATAGAAAAAAAACTTAGGAATGCTAAACTACTGTCAGGTGAAACCTATCACCAGTTCTCTGCACGGTTAGAGACATACTTGGAGAAATGGACTTCTCTGGGGAAAACCCAAGATCTTAAGGAAATGATCCTTATAGAACAACTAAGAGAGTCCATGGCTCCAGACCTGAGAAAGTTTCTCATGGAACAAGGTGCAGAGAGACTGGGTGAGTTACTGAATGTAGCTGAAAGGTATCAAGCAGCTCAGGCAGAGGTAACAAGTAATAAAAAGAAACAGGTAGATAATTTTAGGGCACCACAGAACTTTAATAAATTTGATCCTAGAGATCAGAACAAGGGTAAGCACCAGTTTGATAGGCCACGGTATGACAATAAAAATAAAACCCCACAATTCGATGAAAGGAAATATGATGAAAGAAAATCTTTCAACCAAGGAAGGAGGTGGTGTAAAAATTGTAAGATGAACAATCATGACACTGACCATTGTAGAAGGAAACCTGTGTGTATGGCCACCCTTCAGGTCAGGTCAACCTCAAGAAAGGAGGAGGATATTATGGTAAATACCACTCCAGAAGAGATGAGGAAGGCACAGGCTGGGGATAAGACCCTCAAGCCTTGTTTTAGGAAATTGTCAACTTGTCATACAACTCCAGGCAAGGGAGATTTTTACATGAAAAACAAGTTGATTTATAGGAAGGCCGGAACTGGATCCAAGGGTCACGGACAGTTGGTTCTTCCAAAGACATATAGGGCAGAATTAATAAGGATCTTACATGTGAGAGAAGGTGGGGACCATGAGAAAATTGGTACCATCATCCAAAAGGTGGCTCAGAATTATTATTGGCCCAAGGCAAGGTGGGACATTGAGAATTTTGTAGAGAGGTGTAGCATAGCACATGAGGGAACACCCACAAGTGGGAACATTGATCAGGACCTGGACACGCCACGGGGCAAATGTAGGCCTGACAATACAAAGAAAAATAAATTTGATAAAGTGGACCAAATGGAATGGGAAGCCCCTTTTCACGGACAATCTTCGATTGACTGTTTTACAATGGCCACTATGCAGAGAGTGCAAAAAGATGTCTTACCCCAGGATAAGCCGAAAATCCCTCAATCGGACTTATGTAAACTGGAGGAAGAGGATGTAGAGAAGAAATCTCTCATCAAGAATTCTAAGTGGGGAGAAAGCCCCAAGAGAAAAATTGGTAGCGGTCGATTTGTGCATGATAATTCTGGGAAGAAAAATCATCACTATAGCGCTTCGAGTGGAAGAGACCATACCGGTGCATGGACAAAGAGGTCCACAAAATTAAAGGTCCATATGTAACGCTGTTAAGAACGTGGACTGATGAAAAGGCAGAGGAAAATATTACATCCTCATACCAATATGTGAATGAGCTGACCACTCGTTTAAAAACTGGCTGGAAACTTGCCAATGAAAATTTGAGACAAGCCAGGAAGAAACATGCTGCCTATTACAACAGGAAAGCTAAAGACAGAGATTTGGCTGTGGGAGAGAAGGTACTGCTTCTTCTACCCGGTAGTCAAAATAAATTACAAATTGGATGGCAAGGTCCATATACAGTTCTAGAGAAGGTGTCTAGAACCAATTATAAGATAGATAAGAAGGGAAAAGAAAAAATCTATCATGTGAATCTCCTGAAGAAATACTTGGAAAGAGAAAATCAGGAAGAGACACACTTGTTGACCTTGTCCATTGCCATGGAGATGAAAAAGGAACCACTTTCATCATTTGAATATCCATTACATCCCTGTGAGACAGCGGCACAGGTGAAAATCAGTACACATTTAACGAAAGATTAGAAGAAGAGAGTGCAACAGGTTCTAGATAATCATACAGAGGTGTTAACAGACCGACCGGGGCATACAAACTTATTGGAATATGATATGAAACTGATAGACCCCACACCTGTCTGTATGAAACCCTATTCGATTCCTTTTGCTAAGGAGAAAGCTTTGAAGGAAGAGATAGACTATTTGTTGAAGGAGGGAATAATTTCACACAGTGAATCTTCGTATAGTTCCAGTGTGGTACTCTTAAGGAAACCCTCTGGAGAACATAGACTCTGTATAGATTACAGGAGACTGAATGCTATCACAGAAGGACAGGTAGATCCATTGCCAGATACAAATCAGTTGTTTGCCAGGCTAAATAAAGCTAAATATTTCTCAAAAGTGGATCTGAGTAAAGGATACTATCAGATTCCAGTAAAGCCTGAGGTTAGACCATACCTAGCTTTTAGTACCTCAGAGGGACACTATGAGTTTAACAGATTGCCATTTGGATTGAAGAATGCGCCTAGTGTCTTCTCTAGAATGATGAGAAAATTATTGGACCCTCTGAATAATCCATGCATCACAAATTTCATGGATGATATCCTTATAGCAACAGAAACATTTGAGGAACACATTGACTCTCTGAACATGCTGTTTAATCGACTTAGGGAAGCGAATTTAACAGCCCGACCAACCAAATGTTGCGTTGGATGTAAAGAATTAGAATTCTTGGGACACACAGTCCATCAAGGAAACATGACCCCTGACCCCAAGAATTTAGAGAAACTAAAGAAAGCCCCGAGACCACAAACCAAGAAAGACGTGAGATCATTTGTCTCATTATGTGGTTTCAACCAAAAGTATATCAAAAACTTTAATTCCATATGTGCACCGTTAACTGATTTGACACGTAAAGGACATCCAGATCGAATTACATGGACAGCACAATGTGAATTGGCTTACCAGGAATTGAAGGAAAAGCTTACAAGTAAACCTATTTTGAAATTACCTGACTTAAGTCAAGAATTCATTGTAAGGACGGATGCCAGTAATATAGGGTTAGGTGCGACCCTGTTACAGAAATCAGATGCACTGGATAGGGAATTAAGCCCAGTGGCATATGCTAACAGAAAGTTGAATAGAGCTGAAATCAATTACTCAACTAGCGAAAAAGAATGTCTTGCAGTAATATGGGCGATAAAGAAATTCAATATTTATCTGTATGGGAAGGCATTTAAGTTGCAAACGGATCACAAACCCTTGTCGTTTTTAGCGCAGACTACGCATGAAAATTCTAGGTTACTCAGATGGTCCTTACTTACGCAGCCATTTGAGTTTAGCATAGAGTATATTTCTGGAAAAATAAATCTGGGAGCGGATTTTTTAAGCCGCCATCCGTGTGATGAGAATCACCGTAAGCCCCAGAAATAATAATAAATTTCTCTATGTGTATATAGAATTATAGACTGACATATAACGTCTGTTTTAAGAGGGGAGAATTTGTCGTGAAACATTCTAAATCCACATATATAAATTAAATAGTAAATGTAAAGCCTAACGAATTAATGCAATAAAAGGAAAGAAGAATGGTAAAAGACCAGTGCTGTCACAATGACTGTACTCGAGATCCCCCTTTTTATGCTCCGTCTGCAAAATTGTAACGCTTTCACGTTTGATAGTAAAGCCTACAGCAGCATACACGCGTTTCAAAAAAACAATACAACTAGTACTGTGTTTCTTAGAAAACCTTGAGATACGCAAGCTGATTAATGACCTAAATTAATACTTCCATTAATTTCATTTTATACACTGCGTAATGAAAAGACAGATGGACTTAGGATAGAAAGAGAGAGAGAGAGCGATGTACGAAGGAACGCATGCAACACTAACACGCGTCTCGCGATATAAAATTAATGCCACCCCCAACACGCGAAAGGCATGAGGCACTAACTTTTTTTTCAGATAGACAGTGATAAAAAACACTACAACTACGAGGGTTAGGTTTAAAAACCTGTAAAATGCTTATTGGGAAACATGACATTCTACTGTTTTATGTCTAAACTCCTGACATTAGTCTGACAGTACAGCAGACACCCTAAAGTTTGGAAGTGAGGATGTGGCAACAGCACGACTATCCTAGAAGAAAATACATATTTTGAACGCAGCCACTTAACTCCCTTAAAACTTATATATTTGGGTTCCTTAGGACTTGCTGACAAAGAATATGTTAAGTGTTACGCCAATAGTCTAGGAATTAACAAATTATAGCCAAAAGAAAATAGTGAGGTTGTCTGACAACACCAAATAATAATCGCACAGTGGCATGTTTTGAAACCACCATTTTACGGGAAATAGGCCAACAAGTTAAATCCTATTTGATTGGATAGAAGTAAATGTAAGGCGAAACACGATTAGTCGGACTACAAATACTAAATTTGGTTGTTAGGGGAAACGTAGGAAGGGTACATTTTTTCAAAAGCTTGTGTAAACATGGCCCTATTGGCTAGACCCGCTGATATAGTCAATTAGGAGCGTCAGTTCAGTGCCACATTTTCAAATAAACTTACTAAAGAAACAGTGCGTTGAGATCCAGCTCATATTTTTCTAAATAAAAGCCTGGGACATAGGCAGATCGAAATTGTGCCATATTCATCGCCAGTCAACGTAATTGTTTATTATTTCCATGAATTGTGGTAAGCTTGACATATTTGATATCTTTTTAATGAAAATTGAATGTGAATTGATAATTTATGTCTGTATATGTGGGAGCCGCGCTGGTGTAATGGCTTCGGCGTTGTACTGGCGACCAGGTGTTCATGGTTCAAACCCGGGCGTCGGCGTTTGAAGAAATGTTTACGGCCGGAAATTTGACTGAATAGCCTGAACGGCTCCTGTGATAACCCTCTGTGGATGGGAAGGAGCGAAGCTCCTGACCGGGTTGGAAGGAAAGTCCTCAGGTTCCCCAGCCTCGCAATGACATGTCATTGGGCCGAAGGGCTGAAAGCCCAAGTGCCGCTGGTTAAGGAAAAAAAAAAAAAAAAAAAAAAAAAAAAAATGTCTGTATATGTGTGTGGTTCAGTAGCAAACATGAGGCAAAGCCTGGATATTGCTCCAACCTGAACCAAACTTGTCGGAGAGAAGTAGAACTGCATGAGATCGCCAAATAGTACACTGACACCTATCTTATTGTATAGAAGGACTTACAGCTGAAATTGCAGAGGCGTAGTAACCATTAGGGAGAGGAATACTGGTGAATATTATTACATGAGAAGCTAGCAGTTGGCCTACCGCTCTGAACTCAGTGTTTGTTATGTATTGTGCTCAGTGTGGAAATAGATTATAAATTAGTTCTGAAGTAGGAGGTACAACCTTCTTGTTTCAGGGACCGTGGTCCTAAGTTATTGAAGCAGCACCTGGTCTGAGTTTTGCTGAATCCAGAGGCTGACAGCATACTCCTTGGTCCAGATAGCGACCAGTGAGGTGTCTCAAGAACGCAGTGAAGCAATCGAGCAGAGGAGACCTTTTCCTGCCGCCATCACGAAAGATAAGCTTCTGTGGCCAGAGCAGCTCAACATTATGTGCCCCCCCCCCCCCCTCTAAAATTGACATTATATTAAACACAGAGGGACAATAAATTGTTTCAAATGACAGGAACTGTGAACTTTTCCCAATACTATTTCCACGATAATCAAACACTTGAAGTCATGATGACAAACAACAACGTAGCTTGAAAAACAAAACCAGTATTACCTCATAGTACTACTTCACAACTTACACACATAGGATAATACTAATAAAATATGTCAATCCAAAGATTCTATTTATAATTATGTGCATATAACCTGTGATTACATTTGATTGTGATTCCTGGTTCACTTTGTTGTTGAATCAGGATATCTAATATTTGAAAGGAATTAATACATATCTATTTGAAACTTTACACTTGACTCATTTAAGATAGTCTTATAGAGTGTTATATGTATGTGAGTGTCACAGTGGTGTAAAGTGTTGTGGAATAAATTAAATTGTTTATCTGTCTGTTGTTGTTGTGACTTACACTTCATCATTTTCATAACCCTAGACATTCAACGTAGTCATCACAATATTCCAGAATAATTCTGACTGAGGTATAAATGTGGTAGCAAGTAAGGTTATCTGTAAAACACTACACCTATTAGATACAGATACCTTCACAGCTGATCTCAGTCAGTACACTAAGTCCCCTATAACTATTTATATCATCCCACTTTACCACAACCAAGAGTAGGTAAGAAGCGAATGTGTGGCCACGTATGACAGAGAGAGAGAGAGTGAAATATTTTCTTTTTTACAGGAAAATGTATATCCGCTAAAGTCTGTTTTAAATATTGTTTACTTTATTGGATAACGTTTAGTAGGAATATTGTTCTTTCTTTACTGTCTATACTGTAACCTAGTGCTAACCGTTAGAATTTGGGGTTATTAACTTGTTGGGTTCTTTTCTTCTCTATATAAGTAATTCTGATGTATTTGATCTTTCTTCTCTTTTAGATATTCGATGTTGTAAAGGTTATAATAATAAACAACAAAAGAACTAAACCTTGAGTGTTGGTCAGACCCATACCTTTACCTTTTTTTAAAGGATCTTAATCTCATCACGTGACTTCCTATGGTTCCACCTATCGTAGTCTTATATTAGATTCTAGCATTTATGTTTTGGCTCTTACATAACAGAATATTCTCGTCACTGTAAGTAGAACTGGCGTTGTCCAAGTTGATGTTTGTGCTGCTGATGAAATAAAGCGGCATAACAACTTACTTACTTAGTTGTTCCTCTTCTACCCTGGGCTGTAGAGGTTTGCTAGAGAGAGCGCCATACTATCCTACCGGCTGTCTTCCTCATGGCCTGGTTCTAGTCCTCGGTCCTTCAGAGATGGTCTAACGTTGACCTCCCAGTTAACTCTGGGTCGTCCTGGAGGTCTGGATCTCTGGCTTTTGGTTTCCCATATTGGTCGTGGTTGTCAAACTTCTCCCATTCTGCAGACATGACCAAACCATCGTAATTGGGACTGTTCCACTTGTGTCTGCAGGGGTTAGGTTTTGAGGCCATGAAGTTTCGTCTGGTTGCGGACCATGTCTCTTCATGTTACTTCAACCACCTTCCTCAGATACCTCATTTCTGAGGTTCAGAGCTGGCTTTTGTGGGATGTAGTCATTGCCCATGACTTGCATCCATAAGTCAAGACTGGAACGTAGGTGGAGCGGCTTACAGTCATCTTTGTCTTCTTACCAACTTCCGTTTTGCCAAGGACTCCTTGATTTATGTCCTGAAAAAAGTCTCCCCGCTGCTGCTCTTCGGGTAGCCAACTCTTCTTTGATGCCTTACACCCACAATAACTTACTGGGAGTCAAATTTGTTACCATGCAGACTTCATGGGTACCAATTAATGCCGTGGGATGTTTAACTTCTACAACTTTGACCAGGGCATACATTATGACGTCTTGTGTGGGCAACACTTGAAGTGAGGACATGACGATGACGTTGGATGGGACACACTTTGATGAAACCAACTTATAGCATTACTCTGGAATATTGAGGGTAAAATAAATAGAGAAATATCTTAAATAAAGATGGAAAATAGAATCAGTCACTGCATTAAAGGCATGAGAGATCATAGCAACTGGGTCTGAAAATACACAAGGACAAGACAAAGATAATAAGAATAAATGATTCAAATGGAAGCAAGACTACACTTGGAGAAACATGTCTACAAGATGTGACCTCATACATTTATCCTATACAAAAAGTCAGAGAAGCAGACAATGAGGTAAAAAATGAACAACATAAAAAGTAAGAATACATGAGACAAAAGGAGCTGTCATTGCATTGGGGAATCTATGAACATCAAAAGAAATCAAATCCAACACGAACATAAAAATCTTCATGAAACCACGACAGTTCTATTGTTTGGTTATGAAATACAGAGAACAAAAAAAAAAAAATAGACAATCAAGAAGTTACAGACTTTTAGTGTCCGTAGAATAAGAGTTGAAATGATATGACACGTAACTGGGAAACTTAAGGACAGAACCAGACAAGCACCAGTAAAACTAGGATTGAGGGGAAAAAAAACCTCCAGCATTGTACAGGCCATTAGAAGGAGACCAAAGAACACATGGAGAAGAAAACTGGAGATAGACATAAAGGAGATACAGAAGATTTGGAAAGACCTTGAGCTAATAGCACGGAATAGAAAGACCTTGAGCTAATAGCACGGAATAGAAAGACCTTGAGCTAATAGCACGGAATAGAAAGACCTTGAGCTAATAGCACGGAATAGAAAGACCTTGAGCTAATAGCACGGAATAGAAAAACCTTGAGCTAATAGCACGGAATAGAAAGACCTAGCGTACGTCTGTTGAAGTCCTATGTTCCTTGGGGAGCTGAACGGGAATGAATGAATCGTATAGAACATACAATGAGAAAACCGCCTGGTAGCATTACAAGACAGATCTTGAATTAGAATCTGCAAGGTAAAAGAAAATAACTTAGAAATACTTTGACCCGATGGCACATGACAGGAAGCTCGGCATGAATATATCCAAGGCCCGTGCTCCAAAGGGACCTGAAGGAAAGGTTGATGTGGGTCACACTGAGTTGGGGTTAAGTCGTGATTGATGTTTTGCTGTTGTTGTTGTTGAAAGAACAATCTAGTTGTTGTGAGCGTGATCAATGATGGCGTAGAGCTGTCGCATATTGTGTCAAGTTGGGTTGGAGAGACGGGAAGGTGGGCACGAGCGAGGAAATTGAAGGACTAGCGCGCGAGGTGCACGTGCAAGTCTGTGAGCGAGCACTGAGTAAAGACAATCGGAAGTTAGTCTTGTGTGAGAGAAAGCCCGGAGCGGATGCTCAAACTGAGGTCAGTCGCTTTTTGACAATATGCATACTCATTTGCTCTCTCTCTCATTATAATTTTTTTATGTGCCTTATCATATCTCTCTCCCTGTCTCTATGTCTTTCTTTTTTTTAACTCCGACTCTTTTTCTCTTCTCTCTCTCTCTCTCTCTCTCTCTCTCTCTCTCTCTCTCTCTCTCTCTCTCTCTCTCTCTCTCTCTCTCTCTCTCTCTATCTATCTATCTATCTATCTATCTATCTGTCTGTTTATATATGTGTGTGTGTTAAAAACTATATATTATGTTTAGCCTGACATTTAACGTGTTTAATATACGTTGTCCTCGAATTTTTCATTCTTTTTTTTTTTCCTTGAGGGTTTTTTCCCCTTCTTGTAGCGAGGCATACTCCTTTTAACGTATTTAAAGTCCATTGGTTATACCAGAACGAAATTTCTATTAAAAATTAAGTGAATTCTGTTAAGTGAAGTATATTGTTGATAAAAACTAAGCCCTAAAACGGACTACTACCTTCTATGAGATACCATTTAAAAAAAGCCATGAAAAGGTTTAGTCCTTACAAGAACTATACATAATTGTCCTTAAATGACTATGTCATTCATTGTACGGCACTTTGAAGCATTATTTCATTCATTCTGTTTTCTCTCTCTCTAACAAAACCTGCTTACAGCGACTGGGTCTCTCGTCTTATTGTAGTTTCTTCATGCCAAGATTTTCATCTTCTGATCTCTCAGTTTGTTGTTTATAAAATACTTCTTTCCTATTACTATCTCATATTGTCTCTTTCTTCTTCTTCGTTATTATACTTTCTTTTATTTTGTTTTCTCCTTAATTTGTGTCACAGTGCTTTGCTCCGGTTTGGCTCGGATCGTTGGGTATATCAGTAGTACTTCGCAAGTTGTTTTCAATTTTTCTTTAAGAATTTTACAAAGGGTCCGACTCGTAGAGTGGATAGAGCTCTGGCCTCTGGCGGCAAAGGTACCGAATTCGGAACACTGTGGTGACACGCTCCAGTCTACCCAGCTGTAAATGGGTACTTGGCTCGCTCTTGAGTTAGGGAAGGCAAACGTAGCGAGGAATGGAACTGGGCACCCCACGTCTAAAAGCTGGACCTAGTATAGTGAAGTCTCTAACAATTCCCTCCCCTACGGCAGTAACTGATATGGGACTACCTTTACCAACGTGGTATGGTACTTTAATGTAAATAAACAGGTCTAACAATCCATTAACCCATAAACTACGTCAAAGACAAGAACAACGGTTATCAAAGAAAGAAAGACCTGCATGTCCCTTGTTGGTGTTTTTTTATCTGAGTGCTCCTTTGCTTCATTTCTCATGTTTCAACTGTAGATAAATACTGTGACTTTTTAGATAAATACTGTGACTTTTTAGATAAATACTGTGACTTTTTAGATAAATACTGTGACTTTTCAGATAAATACTGTGACATTTTAGATAAATACTGTGACTTTTTAAATAAATACTGTGACATTTTAGATAAATACTGCGACTTTTTAGATAAATACTGTGACTTTTTAGATAAATACTGTGACATTTTCGATAAATACTGTGACTTTTTAGATAAATACTGTGACTTTTTAGATAAATACTGTGACTTTTCAGATAAATACTGTGACTTTTTAGATAAATACTGTGACTTTTTAGATAAATACTGTGACTTTTTAGATAAATACTGTTAAGGGGGTCGGAGTGGCTAAGAGGTATGGCGTCCGCCTCGTATTCGAGAGGTACCGAATTCGAATCCCAGTTGATGGATTAAAATTTATGGAAATATTTTTTTCAGAACCAGTGGTCCTAATTATGTCATACTCTCCCCTGGTCTCATGGGTAGTGAGATCGAATGCCTAGCCTTCTCGGATACGGGAGAAAAAAATAGGAGGTCCCGTGTGCAAGTTGCGCACGTTAAAAATTCCACGGCAGTTGGAAAATCGTAAATAGTAGGCCATAAGGCCGCTGCCCTGGCAACAAATTTAAAAATTAGGAAACCTACTCACCACAAAAAAATATTTATAGAATGTGTGATTCCTGTACAGTATATACACATTGGGACTCTCGCCGGTGCTACGGAGTTCGTGCACTGCGCTGAGATCCTTCTTGTGTGATCTAAGGGAGGAGATCGGAGCACTAATGGCGTTGTCCGTGTGCAATGAAGATAGTCCTTAAAAACCAAACCAAACTGTTACTTTAGCCGCAGGTGTTTGATAAATAAAATTAGCGTTGTTCTTCTTACTTACTTAGTCGTTGGATCGTTTATCATGTAGAAAACTTTTAGCCACAAAACCTTCAACAAATAACATTTAAAAAATACTTGGTATAAGTTTGTTGAAGGCCTATGCTCCTTTGGCAGCCGAAGGGTGATAATAAAGATAATTATAAACATACATGCTGCTTTGCTTTTAAACAATACTAATCACAATTTGTTAATGTAGTTTTTTCGTACGTTGATACCGGCTTTCATTATTTCATAAGCAGACATTATGGTTACCTCCTTAAATGGTACAATAATCCTCTAAGTTTATCTCCGTGGTACAAGAACCCTCTAAGTTTATCTCCGTGGTACAAGTACCCTCTAAGTTTATCTACGTGATACAGGTATTCTCTAAGTTTATCTCCGTGGTACATGAACCCTCTAAATTTATCTCCGTGGTACAAGAACCCTCTAAGTTTATCTCCGTGGTACAAGTACCCTCTAAGTTTATCTCCGTGGTACAAGTACCCTCTAAGTTTATCTCCGTGATACAAGAACTCTCTAAGTTTATCTCCGTGTTACAAGTACCCTTTAAGTTTGTCTCCGTGGTACAAGAACCCTCTAAAGTTTATCTCCGTGATACAAGAACCCTCTAAGTTTATCTCCGAGGTACAAGAACCCTCTAAGTTTATCTCCGTGATACAAGAACCCTCTAAGTTTATCTCCGTGATACAAGAACCCTCTAAAGTTTATCTCCGTGATACAAGAACCCTCTAAGTTTATCTCCGTGGTACAAGTACCCTCTAAGTTTATCTCCGTGATACAAGTACCCTCTAAAGTTTATCTCCGTGGTACAAGAACCCTCTAAGTTTATCTCCGTGATACAAGTACCCTCTAAAGTTTATCTCCGTGGTACAATAACCCTCTAAGTTTATCTCCGTGATACAAGAACCCTCTAAGTTTATCTCCGTGATACAAGAACCCTCTACGTTTATCTCCGTGATACAAGTACTCTCTAAGTTTATCTCCGTGGTACATGAACCCTCTAAGTTTATCTCCGTGGTACAAGAACCCTCTAAGTTTATCTCCGTGTTACAAGTATCCTCTAAGCTTATCTCCGTGATACAAGAACCCTCAAAGTTTATCTCCGTGGTACAAGAACCCTCTAAGTTTATCCTCTTTTCTGACACGTCACCTACTGAAAGGTAAATTATAACTTCCCGAACAATAACAACGTATTTTTTTTATACAATTGTTATTCAACATAATTTTCTAATGACGTCAGTATAATAACTTATAATTACACAATATCGCATCGCCTGAGACAGTTTCTTCTCTTCGGCCAGAAATGATCGATGAGAAGTTATTGGAAGATGTGTTCGAGTAACGGCCTTGACACATTTATTATTTCCAAGTTGCCCATTTTCGGTCCAGTTGTCGTGCTATAGATATTTGTTTTGTTTCCGTAGCGTAACTAATGTCTTCACATGTGTTTTTAGAAACACTTTATCATCATCATCATTGGCTTCAGCTTCCTAAGGAGAAAGGACGTTCAACTAATTTATGCCAAGCCTTCCTGACGTGTACCATCCGTTCAAGGCCTCTCCATATTGGTGTATACTGCGTGTGTTGTTAGGCCTTACTCTACCACTTTTACCTTATGGATACCAGAATCGGCCTATCTTATATTGTTATCAACACATTTATTCCTAACTAACGCCAGTGACTTTGTCTCATCGTTTGTTCCACTGGCCTTGTCTGGTTCAGAAATACTTTAGCTGGTTAAATATTCTCACTGTACGGACATTTTATTTTAAAACAAAACAAACAAACAAACAAAAAACCGATTCGTCTAATGGTGCGATTGTGCCGCGATAGCGTAGTGGTTAGTGCACTGGCTACCTAGCTCGGTGGTCCATAGTTAGATCCCCAGTTGAGGTGGGATTTTTTAGACCGCAAAAGGTATTCAGTGGGGTACTGGAAGATGAAACAGGTCTGTATTTCAGAGCTGGCATTTGCTGATGTTGTTGCCCTGATTGCTAAATCAGAGGCACATCTCCAATTCAACCTGCAAGTCTGGAAGCAAGAGCTGGATAGGAGAGGGGTGATCATAAGCAGCTCTAAAACAAAAACCATGGTGATATCACGAGAAGAAAGAAGACATCAGATTAAGCTGGGAGAATAGGTCCTGGAGCAGGTCGGCCACTTTAAATACCTTGGAGCTGTCATAGACCGGAAGGCAGGCATCAAAGAAGAGTTGGCTACCCGAAGAGCAGCAGCTAGGAGACTTTTTCAGGCCATAAATCGAGGTTTCCTCAGCAAAAGAGAAGTTGGTAAAAAGACGAAGATGGCTGTTTATCGCTCCACCTATGTCCCAGTCTTGACGTATGGATGCGAGTCATGGGCAATGACTACAACCCACAAAAGCCAGATCCAAACCTCAGAAATGAGGTATCTGAGGAAGGTGGTTGAAGTAACAAGAAGAGACATGGTCCACAACCAGACGATACGTCAAGGCCTAAAAACCCAACCCCTGCAGACCCAAGTAGAACAGTCCCAACTGAGATGGTGTGGTCATATCTGCACTGTCTGTCTCTGTCTGCCTGGCTGTCTCTGTGGCTGTCTGTCTTTCTGTGTCTCTCTCTCTCTCTCTCTCTCTCTCTCTCTCTCTCTCTCTCTCTCTGTGTATCATTAACTGTATTATGCTTCATATGATTTTCAATTATTGACCTACAACTCTCATTTTTTCCTTTTCCGCTTGTTCAAAACTTTGTGGACCACCACTGTACATTGTGAAGCTGCTAGCGTCACGCTCAGTCCTTACGTTACTGTATGATTGATGACACGTGATGACCCTATTATTGGTTTCACAAACATCAGGCCGTGGAGGCCACCATTATTAATTAATAATGTTTCATTGCTAACGT
This sequence comes from Oreohelix idahoensis, assembly GCA_024509875.1. Lineage (NCBI taxonomy): Eukaryota > Metazoa > Mollusca > Gastropoda > Stylommatophora > Oreohelicidae > Oreohelix > Oreohelix idahoensis. The sequence goes on from JAMPIV010023088.1 coordinate 252,981, forward strand.
ACAAGGTCATTATATTTGGACACACACTTTAATATAACCGAAGGACACCGTATCTAGGTAGAATGGTCATGCTCAAAGAACAAGACGTGTGCCCGCTAATAATGTATAGGGACCAAACAAACAAAATAAATAACCGAGGAACGGAGTACGGTTTTAGAAGTGACTGTACGTTTAATTCAGGGGTCGACAACCGGTCGATCTCGACCTACCGATAGTTCCCAAGGCATCATTTTGGTAGACCTCAAGGTGACGGATGGGGGAAAATAATTTTGAACCTAGGAACATTTCGAACTCGCTCTCTCCCACTGACTCTTCGTAGCGCGGTGTCCCCTTGGTTTATAAGTACTTTCGCCGCATTTCCAGTGAAGAAACCCGCAAGTTCGCTTACTTTATTCGTGAACTTTATAAGGTAGAAAGCGATTTTTCTTTCTTTCTTTTTTTTTTTTACGTGAAGTTAACTGCCGGTACAATAGTTAGTTTTAATTTCCTACCAATTTTAATTGATGATGGAAATTCAGGACGCAGAAATAGATCGTGCGGCGGAGATAAAAGTTACATAAAGGCTGGATTTATTCCTAATTCCAGATACTCTGAAACCTGACAACATATATGATTTTACCAATGTAGATCTTTACAGAGCTCATCGCTTTTAAAGTAGATCCCTACACCAGCTGTGTTGCCTACCCTGTTTTAATCTGTAAGAGAAAAATGTGCTGCACTGTGTGACATGTCACGATCAGTAATATATAGACTAATGATAACTCTTTTTTTTTCTTTCTACATTTATAGAGGTGAAGTTATCTTTCCTTTACTAAGAAAAACAACCTTGCTACATAAAATATAATTTTTAAATTAAATTTAACCAAATTAGCATTATTTCTATTTTAACAGATTAAAGATTCTTTATTATTAATTTTTTTAGTGCAAACAATTGGCTATTTACAATTTGTTAAAAATTACTGTTACAATTTTAAAGTGCAATGAAATGCATTTTATTACATCAAAAGTTCACGGTAATTAATATTTAAACTAGCAACAACCCGCCAAAATTGGCAGGTTTTTAATTATAGTGTGTTGTTTCTGTTACACGTATTACATTGCTGCTTCTTCTATAGTCTCGCTTGCTCGCTGTGAATGACGCGATCGTCTCTTCCTTTTAGCCATCTTATCATTTTGATCCATAATAATAAGTCTGCAATACTTTAAATTAAAATTTTGTCTTCAAGAAACAATCAGAAACTTACATTTTAAGGTTATGTTTTAAGAAAAATGATGAGTTAAATCCGTTTCCCGAATGAAACTAGACAGAAGAGTATCTTGATTGTCTGTTGATTTAATGCACACCGTCACGCTTTTCTATTTTCGCGAGAGTACATGTAAGGGGAAACAATACAATTATTGTCTAACTTTCAGTTGCACCCCCTTAGCTGTGGTTGAAAGTTAATGTACTCTCTCGAAAATAGAGAAAGTGTGCAAATGACGGTGTGCAAAATGTGACTGACCGACCGATCGAAGTACTTACGGCGGGAATTGTGGTATTGAATATGACTACTTTAACACAGTGGTTCTTCCTCTACTGCAGCGGTTTTCAAAGTGTGGTCCGCGGATCCCTGGGGGTCCCCGATACCCTTTGCCCGCGAGGTCAAAACTATGTCCATAATAATCTAATACGTTATTTGCCTTTTTGTCACTCTCATTCTCTCACAGTATATCCCACACAAACCAATTTTTATCAGTGTAAAGGGGTCTTGAGACCAACAAGCTTGAGAAACGCTGCCCCACTGTGTTACCTGATTATATTTCAAACGGTCACGTGTCCAAGTAAGACGACAAGAGAAGACATTTGCTTCCTGAAGATAAAGCTCAATGTGTATGTTAACAACTGCGCCATGAATCAGAAAAAAACACGCCTTAATTTGACAGTAAACGTTAATTAGACGTTAATTAGACCTAGTTATCATAATCATCACCCTTCAGCTCACCAATGATCATAGGCTTTCAACAAACTTATGTCAAGTCTTCTGATGTCAAGTCTTCTTATGTCAAGTCTTCTTATCCCGTGCCATCAACTCAAGCTCTGTCCATGTCTATTCATCACCTGTCATGTCCGTCTCCAGATGTCTGCGATGACAATATTGATTACTTATTACTGAAGTTAAGAAAGTTTTAATTTGAAAACACTTTGAGAAGTGTAATATTGCAGGCAGAAATGTAATACCGCAATAATGCCTATATCTTTAGCCTGAGGAAATAACGATTTCGTTCGTTCGTTTGTTTGTTATCCACTTTTATTCTTCATGTGATATTTTGTCTTGCTTTATCTCGGTACAGTATCTGCTATGTGACTCCAAGCCGCTCACCTGTAAATCTTTCGCATACCTTAACAACACGTCAAATCTGCAGTCATTCAGTAGCAGACTGTTTGAATATTTCACGAGTTCTCTTTATTTGCCACCCTAATCTGATTATGCTTTAAATTATTGTCTAATTGTCGTCTGTATGAATGGTTTGAGTTATGTTGTGTTTTTTTTTTTTTTTGGGGGGGGGGGGGGGGGGGGTGGGGTGATTGGGTGGGGGGGGGGGGGTGTGTTATTTTTTATTATATTGCTTTCTTTTATGTTTTGTAACCAAACTTAAATTTGATTATGATTGGATATTATAAATATATGCTGTTATATTACCTTTATAATGTTGCATACCTAAATAATGCTTAAAATAACATGTCGGAATGAAAGAATACAGTGAAAGAGAGAGAAAGGGCATTAGAATGGTTGTGGGGGTTAGATTATTTGATTTATAGACGGAGACGTTTTCATTGTGACTCGATACGCTGTGCTAATTCTTAGTGAAATAAGAATATCGGGGATCTACTGTACTCGATGCTCATACCATACTGAGGATTCATGGAGCAAGGAAGGTAGTCAGTGTGGATGTGGTTACGCATGGTCCACCACCCATGATCCACCCAACGTCATTTAGATAATGGGGTATACACAGGTTTAGGGGGGTCTAAGGGTTCAACATCTGGGGGAGATGTTTTTGGTTGTGTTTTGTGTTTTTAGGGTGATGTGGTCACACACACCAATAGCTTTATGATAATCATAATCCACGAGATGGGGTGGGAGTGATACAAAAAACCATTAGATGATCTGTCACTGACCCAGCCAGAAGCTCTACTCAAAACAAAAAATTCAATATCACAACAGATCCCTACTTCACCACTTATCAAAAAAAAAAACTAAAAAACGAAAAATCAATACACAACAAAAACAAAACCTTTTCCCTCCAAAACCCATAACCCACAACAACATAAGTTAGTAGTGACTACAAATAGTACCCACAGACGTATAAAACTAATACAATGAAAAAATATAAATATTGTGTGGAACGAACAAGACCGCCAAGCACTGAATAAATTAAATGTGAAGAAATAAATAAATCAACAATAAATTTCCAACCCAACCTATAAATAACAATCAAACATAAACCAATAGTCATAAAATTCAAAAAAATATTCTGTCCATAAATATCGACCCCATGAACTGATAAATAATAAAAATTTTATTAAGTGTGATTAGTCTATTTGTGAGCCCTATTAAGAATGAAATCGACAAAGAAAGATGGACGGTAGGGGGGGGGGGGGGGGGGGGGGGG
>JAMPIV010023089.1:0-15716 GCA_024509875.1 Oreohelix idahoensis
GACAGTCATTTCCTTTTCCGGGCTTGCCAGTCCGTTCGCGGGAAGCAAAAGTGGTAGGACTTCGATTCCTTCAGGGAAGTACCTAGGTTTAATTTTTATATTTATTTAGGTTCTTATGTGTCCTATCTAGCCTTCACTTTCTTTCCTTTCCCTGACGAAGGCCTTGTGGCCGTAACGTTGGCTATTTTCTTTGTCTTTTGTCCTCGTAAGACGAATCACCTTTTTCGATTTTATTTCACACCCATCCATTGTACTCCACATCTTACAGCAGTTCCCCTTAACTTCCTCGACTTTATTGTAACTACACAAGTTATTCCGACAGTAAAGTATAGTTCGAAATGTATTACCTCGTGAATATGTATCACGAGTACAATCACTAGGTACATAATAATAATAACATTACATTTTATCAATTTAAGAAGCGTACACTGTAGGTAGCATACTGAATTTGTTGTTCTATTTCTGTAGGTTCTAGACATCATTGCAAGAAATAGCAAAATTGAGTACCATCAAACGGGAGAACATATTGTGGATATAAAGGTAAATATAATTCTGCGATTCAACAAACTCCCACTCCATGACATGCTTTTTTTTTAAAAATACCCTGCTGTTACGGTATGCATTTAATTGCGCAAACTGGACATTGTCTGTTATTATTAGTTTGCGCACTAAAATACACCAGCGATGAAAGAGACGCGATACTGTAGTTAGATGACGTGCGTGTTCGTTACGAGAAAGAGAGAAAGAGAGAGAGAGAGAGAGAGAGAGAGAGAGAGAGTCCGGCTGTAACTGCAATGTTTACCTATGGAAGTGTGGCTTGCTATAGCCACGTTTAAAAGGAATGTGTTCCAGAATTTTCCATGTGTCTCGATATGGGCTCATGCATGAACCAGATGGGCCGGAAGTGTTTATTTATGGACGTGTGGCTGGGTATAGCCACGTTTAAAAGGTATATGTTCCAGAATGTTCAGTGCATCCAGATGTGGACTCATGTATGAACTGGAAGGCCGGCAGTATTTTATCTTTGGAACTCCAGGGCTATCCTTGCTGACGATTTTGTTGCACGGCGTACTGTAAAGTTCAGGATGCGGGCAGCATTAAATACCTTCAGCAAATATTCGTCTGACTGGAGAGTATATATTAATCTCTCCAAGACAGTAAAAACTTGTTTCTCGCTGTCAAATCTCCAAGAAACTGTCAGATTGCAAATAAATGGAAATGAACTTCCAAATGAGGAAAACCCAGAATACCGTAGAGTCAAGCTGGATTTAAAAAAAAACTTTGCTGCGGGACGGACATCCGGAGTCTGAGGCTCGTATGACTGTCAGTGGTGAAAGCCGAAAGGAAGCCACTGACATGAGAACGGACGTTCTGACCGCAAAACACGATACACGAATAGGATTTTGGAATGTCAGGACAATGAATGAGACGGGTAAACTAAAACAGGTCACGGCAGAAATGAGAAACTATAGGTTACACATTCTAGGGATAAGCGAGAGCAGATGGACAGGGGCAGGAAAAGTTAAAACAGCAACAGGAGAAACAGTACTTTACTCTGGAAGAGAGGATGGACAGCACAATGAAGGCGTAGCCATTATTTTACAGAAAGGAATAGAAAGGACATTACTGGAATGGAAACCCATCAACAACAGACTGATAAGATTAAGATTGAGAGGTAGATTCACCAATACTACAATAATACAATGCTACGCACCAACGAATGACAGCGATGAAGAGGTCAAGGATGAATTCTATCAACAACTGCAGAAAGAAATGGAGGACACACCTAGATATGATCTTATTGTAGTAATGGGAGATCTCAATGCGAAAGTTGGTACACACAATACATATAATGAAAGAGTAATGGGGAAATGCGGCAGCGGAACAGCAAACGAAAATGGGGATAAATTAATAAGTTTCTGTAGTATTAACAGTCTGGTCATTGGAGGAACACTTTTCCCACATAAAGAAATTCACAAATTAACATGGGAATCACCAAATGGTCGGGACAGAAACCAGATAGACCACATTATGATTAACGGTAGATGGAGACATGCATTACAAGATGTGAAGGTAAGAAGAGGTGCAGATGTGGGAAGTGATCACCATTTAGTAGTAGCAAAACTGAAAGTGAAACTAAGAAGGGCTGGACCAACTGTAACTACACAGAAAAGGTTTGACATCAGCAAATTGAAGGACCCCCTTACCAGAAAAGCTTTTGCGGCTGACATAAAGAAACGATATCAATTTGCCAAAAGTCAGGAAAAGACATTGACTGATGATATAGACCAGAAATTCAACACCATTTCAACAATATACAAGGAAAGCAGCAAATCATGCTTGGGATTCCAGGAAAGGAAGAAGCAAGACTGGATAACACCAGAAACACTAAACACCATAACACTGAGAAAGGAAATGAAAAGAAAGAAAACAGAAGCGAAGTCCCCCAGGTTAAAGCAACTATATAGCGAACAGTACAGTCAGCTGGACAAGGAAGTTAAACGCCAAACCCGGGCCAACAAAAGGAATTTCCTAGACGATCTTGCAAGACAGGCAGAAGAGGCAGCACTGAGAAATGAACAAAGCACAGTATATAGAATAACTAAATTCATCAGTGGAAAACGAGGTGCAAACAATATTACATTAGTAAGAGATAAGCAAGGAAATCTCATCACGACAGCAGAGGGACAGGAAACAAGATGGGCGAGCACTTCAGAGAAACTCTGAACAAGGAACCACCAGAGACACAATTGAATGTTCCTGAGGCTGTAAACGATCTAGATGTAAATACAGACATTCCACGAAAAGAAGAAATCATCACAGCAATCAAAGGGTTAAAGAACGGAAAAGCTCCTGGCCATGATAACTTAAATGCAGAGCTATTTAAGACAGACCCTGAGCTAGCAGCAGAACTATTAGAACCATTATTTGCACAAGTCTGGAAAACGGGGACAACACCATCAGAGTGGAACAAAGGAATAATTGTCAAATTGCCCAAGAAGGGAGATCTTGCAGACTGCAATAATTGGAGAGGAATCACTCTTCTCTCAGTTCCAATCAAAATACTAGGCAGGATAATTATACAGAGAATTTCAAAAGCAGTAGACCAGAAACTGAGGAAAGAACAAGCAGGATTTAGAAAGAACAGAAGATGTGTAGATCATATATTCACTCTCAGGAACATTATAGAGCAGTGCTCAGAATGGCAAAGACAGCTGTACATTAATTTCGTTGATTTTGAAAAGGCTTTTGACAGCATACATAGGGACAGTTTATGGAAAATACTGAGGGCTTATGGAATTCCAAGCTGCATAGTGTCAATCATAAAAAGCTTCTATGCCAACTTTACGTGTAGTGTTGGGCAGAGCAACCTAACCTTTGAGGTGAAGACAGGAGTACGACAGGGATGCCCCTTATCAACCACTCTATTTTTAACAGTCATAGACTGGGTGATGCGTCAGACAACAGAGGGCAGTCCAAGAGGAATAAGATGGACTACATTTTCTACATTAGAAGATCTGGAATATGCAGATGACATTGCACTACTAGCACATTCACATCAACACATCCAGGAAAAAACAGACAGACTTAATAAGTTTAGCCAGCAGGTGGGCTTGAACATCACTTTAAGGAAGTCAGAGGTCACGACGCTCAATGTGAGCAACCCTGAGCCCATATCAGTAAGGAATCAGCAACTGGTACAGACAGACACCTTCGCATACCTAGGATGCATAGTAACACCAGACGGCGGGGCAGGCAAAGACATCAACATCAGAATGAATAAGACAAGAACAGCCTTTTTTAGCCTAAACAACATCTGGAAGTCCTCTCAATACAGCAGAAGCACAAAATTAAGATTATATCAGAGCTGTGTGCTTCTCTATGGTGCAGAATGCTGGAGAGTTACAGAGAAGGAAATGTCGAAATTGTCCTCTTTTCACACAACATGCCTAAGAAAAATTCACCGAATCTTTTGGCCGAATACCATCACTAACCAAGATCTGCTTACTCGGAGCAAGCAAGAGGACATGCACACCATCATAGCTGGCAGACGCTGGAGGTGGGTTGGCCATGTCCCCAGAAGAGACCCCGATGCCATCACAAGAACAGATATGCTTTGGACCCCTGAAGGAAAACGAAAGAGAGGCCGACCAAAAACAACTTGGCGGAGGACTGTGGAGTCTGAGATGCAAAGAATGAACCAGAGTTGGGGCACTGTACGAAGGATGGCCGCCGACCAAGCAAAGTGGAATCAATTTGTTGTTGCCCTACAAGACGCAACCAGGCGTGATGGCCACTGACTGCTTTGAAGGTCGGCGGCTAAGGATCAAAGAAGAAGAAGCTGGATAAAAGACTCACCTGGAAGTAGTCCTTTTTCCAACTTTGCTGAATGGTATTTAAAAATATTTGCTAGTATGTGACATTTTCCAGCATTTCTTCTTGAACTGATCTGGAGACGTGCCCTTGCCACAGAGACGAATTGACAGAAACAGCAGCATCAACACTTCAGCGTTTTTGCAGCTAAGTGACATTTCTAGCAGGCGAAATACAGAAGAACTTTATTTCTTTTCAACATTAAGCCTTCTAAAGCCGACATTTTTTCTGTGAAGACACCTACATTTTATTGATCACTAACTCCTCTTTATTTACATTTGTTCAAGAGTAGTTGATCACTAAATTTGTTATATGTTGTTTTACAAATTCATAGTTGACTTAGTTATTACAGAGAGAAGTGCACACGTATGATTCAGTATCTTTAATATATTTCTATACAGAGCCAATAAGAAGAATTTTTCTATTAATTCAGTTGGGGGCTTGTACGAGCTAAATTAAATAATACTTCTTCACCAAAGTTGTTGGGCAGATAAAAGTTTTTCTTTTGCTTTAAATATTATTCTGTTAGATTCATTCCTAATTTGTTTATACTCATCATAGTTTTCTTCTGTTCTGTTATTTCTATATTTTTGTAAGGCCCTTTTCCTTCTCATGAATTTCTACACAGATTTTATTCCACCATGTAACTGGTTCTTTATTCCACTGAGTTCTTCTTTTCTTATTAATGTTATTTATTGGTTTTAGGTGCTGTGGCATATTTTTATTTGGTATATATTTTATTGCTATTTTCAGAATTTTATTGGTCAGTGTTTCTGCCCACAAGTCAGTATCATCTGTTTCCATGTCTTTATATTCCATCACCTCCAGGTCTGATTGGAAGGCTTCCCAGTTTGCTTTTTAATAGTTCAAAGTCGGTTTCTCTGGTTCTGGGTTTGGAATGACTTTTTCATGCATGGTTATTACAATGGGCAGATGATCTGAGTTTGTGTCTTGTAACACTTCCCAATTTACATTCGCTAGGTTGTTAGTTGCTATACTTATGCCTATTGCTAAGTCTGCCCTGTTAGCTTGTGGGTTAATTCTAGTTGCAGTTTCATAATTTAGTATTAGCAGGTCATTGTTTTCTATGAAGTCAAGTAGGCACTTTCCTGCATTGTCTGCATGTTGTCCACCCCAAGCATAATGATGGGAATTAAAATCGCCTACTATGACTGTTTTGGGGCCTAGTCTGGTGCTTATGGCTAGTATTTCTTCATCTTTAATTGTGCCATCTTTAGCGTATACATTTAGGATTGTTAGATTGTTTGGTTCTGCTGCTATAGTTACCTGGATACCTTCTATGTTGGTTGTATCAAATACTTCCCAGTCTATAATTTTAAATGTTTCGCTAACTAAGACTGCGACACCCCCTCCTCTACCTTCTTTCCTATCGTGCCTAAGTATCTTATTAAAGCCCTTACAACTATATCTACTATTTGGGTTTAAATGGGTCTCTTGAAGAGCATATATAGCGGTAGTTCCTCCTGTCTCTGCTAGTAGGGGTGCAAAATTCTTTTTGATACCCCTACAATTCCACTGTATAATTCTATATCCTTTATTATTGAATTTAAAAGTTAACTAGTATCCCTTTTGTTTTGTGTTATAACTATTAGTTTGCTTCTTAGTTTGTATTGGCCCTATCAGTTGCTTGAGGCATAAGGCCTACTCTGCGTGGTGATTCTTTAATGTAATTAAAGACTTTTTTCAATACTTAGGTTTGTGACGATTCTTCTGTTCTTTCCTCTATCAAAACTCTCTCTATGTGCTTGATGGTTTTTGTTACCCATTCTTTCCATTTGGCTTCTTGCTTTTGTTTGCCACTTTCCTTTTCTATTGCTTCTCTGTCTATGTTAATCTCCTGTCTCTGATTTTCTATCTTTTTTAGTGTTATTTCATTATCCTCTTTCAGTTCAGATAGTTTAACTAGTATCATTTCATTTTCTTCTTTCAGTGCTGACAATTTAACTACATCCTGTGCAATTTGGTGTTGTATGGATTTCATTTCTTGAAGCATTGCCTCTGCACTTTTCAGTGCATTTTTACCTTCCGAGGATGTAGTTGAATCATCCGACTGGTTTTTTGGTACTGTTTTGTTACTTTCTACCTGGTTCTTACTTTCTTTTGCCAACTGTGATTTAATCATTTTAACTTCCTCTTGCACACTCTTAATTTCTGTTATTACCTTATTGCTCGTATACGTATTGTTTTCCTTTATCTCTTTAATGACTGTTTTGAAAGGGGTTTTGGTTGTTATAGATTCCTTCAGTGCTTTTTTGATCTGCTGATAAACTGGGCAGCCCTGGAACCGGGCGTTGTGGTTCCCTTTGCAGTTAATGCATTTTCTGTTTGCATTATCCTTTTTATAGTCAGTATGTGACTTAGCCTTCTCACACTGCGTGAAAGGGTGTGCCCCAGCACAAAACCTACATACTGCCTTCCCCCTGCAACTGTGTCGACATGGCCAAACTTCATGCAGTTGGAGCACTGCAAAAACTGGGGGAATGAAGGCTTCTGTGTTCTTTTTTTTTTTTTGCTTTTCCAAATAATACTCCCTTCTGTTGTTATTACTATCACTGGGGTTACAATACTCCCTTTCACTTTTATTCGTTCTACGTGCACCAGCTTTAAATCTGGGTTCTGTTTGGACAGATTCTTTAAAACTTCCTCACCTGACAGGGTTGGATTTAAATTTACAGCACATTTTCTGGTTTCTTTTGACATTTCTATCTGTATTTTGATGTCACAGGGTATCCCTCATTCACTAAGAGTTAAGTAGTAAAAAGCCGAGAGCCACACGTGATGGCTCAAAGAACCGCATGCGGCTCGCAAGCCGCGGGTTCCCGACCCCTGCCCCAGAAGAAACAAGGTCAGTCAGCAACACAGACTACTTTCTGCTTTCTCTGTGTCACGTCATGCGTCTCCGTGCTCTTGTCTTGGGTGGCTGAGTTTTATTTTCCTTAGTTGATTGATCCATGTGTTTGTTGGGAGCCGCGCTGGTGTGATAGTTACAACGTTGCGCTGGCGACCAGGTTTTCAAGGTTCAAGCCCGGGCGTCAGCATTTAAAGGAGTGTCAACGACCGGTATTTTGACTGAATAACCTGAACGGCTCCAGAGATAAACGCTCTGTGGATGGGAAGGAGCGAAGCTCGTGTCTCTCATTGCCTGATTTTTACATCAGATTTATGGCAGGGGCTTCATGAGCGCCCTAGTCAGATCATTCTTGGAAAGGTTCAACTCCAAACAGAATCTGGATAGCTTGACGACTAACTACGAATGCCTGCCCAGGCCATCAAAAACTGATGTCGTCATATTATCGTTTATATTTGGCACATACATGTTGGTGTGGGTCTTTATGTACTTTCAGACATTTGGCTTGAGGATGAGGTAAGCTTACTTGTTGAGTCTTTTCTCATAAATCTTTCCAATGAGGATATTAATATAAAGTTTTAACTATTTCTGCCAGGGCTCAGAGCTGACAAGGGGTATGGCGTCCTCCTGTAATTCTAAAGGTACCGGCTTCGCACCAAGTACAAGGAAAATATTTATAGACATTTTTTTCAGAATCAGTGATTCCTCATGACATCATACTCCACCCTGATCTCATGGGCAGTGAGATCAGATGCCTAGCCTTCTCGGGTAATGGCAAAAAATAGGAGGTCTCGTGTGCAAGTTAAAAATCCCTCGGCAGTTGGAAATTGTAAAGATAGGCCATACGGCCGCTGCCTTGGTAAAATTTATAAGTTAAGAAACCTACCAACCGCGAAAGAAAAATATTTATAAAATGTGTGATTCCTGAATACACACATTGAAATTCTCGCTGGTGCTACGGAGCTGTCCGTGTGTAACGAAGATGGTCCTTAAAGCCAAACCCAACTCTTTCTGACATAGACACTTTTTAGGTTTTATCAATCAATCAGTTCATCAATAACTCAATCAATCAGTTCATCAATAACTCAATCAATCAGTTCATCAATACCTCAATCAATCAGTTCATCAATAACTCAGTCAATCAGCTCATCAATAACTCAATCAATCAGTTCATCAATAACTCAGTCAATCAGCTCATCAATAACTCAATCAATCAGTTCATCAATAACTCAGTCAATCAGCTCATCAATAACTCAATCAATCAGTTCATCAATAACTCAGTCAATCAGTTCATCAATAACTCAATCAATCAGTTCATCAATAACTCAATCAATCAGTTCATCAATAACTCAGTCAATCAGCTCATCAATAACTCAATCAATCATTTCATCAATAACTCAGTCAATCAGTTCATCAATAACTCAATCAATCAGTTCATCAATAACTCAATCAATCCATACCTTTTATTTCATCAAGGAGCATATGCACCATCTCTGACACACAAGTTCATGAAGTAAACAGGCACTATTTGCGGCACAAAAGTTCTGCAAGCAAATATTTACCATCACAGACATAAAAGTTCTGCAAGTAAACAGACACCATCCCTGAAACAAACCAAGCTGACCAAGTATTGAATATCCAAGCAATCTGAGTAATCGAACACCTGAAAAAGATATATCATTTGAGCAGCATGTACATAAATCTGCATACGTCATTACGTGTGTGTTGTCATTTCGTTCTCAGACGAGTTATTGCTTCTTTCTACTACCGAAAGAGAGAGAAAAAGAGAATTCTTTATCTCTACAATGAAATGTACAGGAAAAGGATTGGATTTTTGCAGCACATGCGCAATAAGGTGCGAAAGCAATTAAGGGAGCGGGAATTGAAGAGAAAAATCGGACTTCTCATGGCACTAAAGGTAAGAAAAGTGTTTCACGCGCCATTAAATAGAGACGAGGATGTTGTTAAACTAATAGTAGTAGTTTTATTTAGTAGCTGTAGCAGTAGCAGCAGCAGTAGTGGTAGTAGTAGTTGTTGTTGTTGTAGCACTAGTAGGTGTGTTAGTAGTTGCAGTAGTAGTGGTAGCAGTAGTTGTAGTAGTAGTAACAGTAGTAGGTGTAGTATTAGTTGTAGTAGTAGCAGCAGTAGTAATACTGTATTAATATTTCAATGCAAGAAACCTGGACTGAGCATTGATATGCTCCTGGAGCAGTGGATTCTATAGCGTTTTGTTTTACATGATGGGGTTGGTAGCATATATGTAAAAGTGCCGGGTTCGAATCACAGTATCGTCACGCTCCAATCTACCCAGCTGTAAATGGGTACCTGACTTTGCTCTTGAGTTAGAAAGAGCAAGGCAGCGAACTGGTCACCCCACCGCTGGATGTTGGACCTAGTACAGTGAAGTCTCTAACACTTCACTCCCCGACGGTAGTGTATTCTATGGGACTTTATGCCACGTGCGTGCCACGTGTAATTCCCGAGGGTTTGCTTGGTGAAAAAGAAAGAATAGGCCTACTGACACCTCAGGCATATCGTAAGAGGCGACTAATATGAGGTTATGCATGTGGCTGGCTACCTTGTAATGTAAAACAGATTGCTACAGAAACCACGTGACAACAGAATATGGATGATTTGACGCACTCTTCGTGCAAGGGGCCAGCTGTAGTGGTGGCGCCATGCTCCATAGGGAGTAAAAAAGGGGATTCATTATGATAATATGTGTGTGGAAGAGATAATATGTGTGTGGAAGAGATAATATGTGTGTGGAAGAGATAATATGTGTGTGGAAGAGATAATATGTGTGTGGAAGAGATAATGTGTGTGGAAGAGATAATATGTGTGTGGAAGAGATAATATGTGTGTGGAAGAGATAATATGTGTGTGGAAGAGATAATGTGTGTGTGGAAGAGATAATATGTGTGTGGAAGAGATAATATGTGTGGAAGAGATAATATGTGTGTGGAAGAGATAATATGTGTGTGAAAGAGATAATATGTGTGTGGAAGAGATAATATGTGTGTGGAAGAGATAATATGTGTGTGAAAGAGATAATATGTGTGGGGAAGAGATGTGTGTGGAAGAGATAATATGTGTGTGGAAGAGAAGTGTGACTTTTGGTTCTTCGACCTTTTTCTTTCTTCTCTTTAATATTACCCCGTAACTTCATCTCCCCAGCGTCAATTTCCATTTCTGTCAATATGTCTGAGATTCTTCAAATCCGCAAAGGACACGTGTATCATCTGTGGCGAGCTTGAGACGAAGGGGTTTTACACATGTCAGACTGAGGGCTGTGGCATTGGCTACTGCCGGGAATGTTGGATAGATATTAAGAAAAAGTAAGCACTGCCAGAAATGAACATCACATAAACGCATTTTCCTTCACACAAGTCAAGTGTTTAATATAACATTCAAAGATGTTTAAAAAGACAAACAATCAAACCAATATTAAACTTTCAAAACTTGGCAACACGTTTACTCTTGAAAACTGTAGAATGAATAAACAAAAAACACAAATAGTGATACGTCTTACTGGGAGAAAGGACAAGAAAGAGTGGCAGACATTTTATTTCCAACACGTGACACACATCAGGGAGTGTTTTCTCTTATTTTTATAGTTTTACGTTCTCCACTTAATTCTCACTTTCTTTCCCGTCTGTTTTTTGTTTGTCTGTCACTGACGAAGGCCTTGTGGCCGCAACGTAGATTTTTTCCTGTCCTTTCTCCCAGTAAGGCGTATCACTACTTGTGTTTTTTTCATTCTAGTTTTACCCCCGTGTTATGGCAGTCCTCCCCATATACTCACTTTTGTAAACGGAGTACGTAGATAAATTGTGGCCGTGGATCGTATTTAAAGGTTTGGACCACTGCCCTTTCAGTAGATAGTATGTTGTAAGGTAAATGTGACAAACTTCCTTCTCTCAGACTGACTAAGATAGTTTCTCATACTCTCTTTATCTCACAGCACATTCTTGCTGATCATCTACGCTGAGTATGTTTTTCTCACACACATCTTACGCTGAGCGCGTTATGCAAAATCTAACTTTAACACATGGGAGAAAAACCCTTTTTTCTCTTCCTACGCCTAGCGCGTCTCAATATCAACTGTTCAAAAACCCCGTTCTAACATTATTCGTTCACGCCTAAAATGTGTTCACGCATCTCGACTTTCCCGTGCATACTTTTTTTTTCCTCAACTCACTTAAAACCCGCAAGGGACCCAATCCTACATTATCTCCCTTTGCTGTTTTTAACTGCACACCATGCCCTCTTCTTTAAAAGCTTATTACTAACTCCTCATATGCTAATTTACTAAACCATAACTGATAACCCACTACATCTGCTTAACCCAAATCAAACACTTTACGCACCAACCAAAATATATTCATTCGGCATTATATGTAGATATTTGTGGTGACTCAAATGTTTGACGCTCACAATCTCTATGGTCCACTCATCCGGAAGAGCCAAAATTTTTCATGCAGGTCCCTTTCGTGGTACGTTTTATTCTGCCATTTTTTGACCAGCACTGACACAGTCAATTTTATATAATAATTCTATATAACATTAAATAAAGTGAAATACTTTCATTAAAAAGGGAAATAATTGAGAAATGAACAGGACGGTGTCTGATGGTGAACGGTAATGTGCCGTTTCTTCAAACAACTAGGTCAACCGCGACGTCAAGTGATTAGCGACTCGGCCTATTACGACTTGTCGCATTTCATTTAAATTGCAATGAACACCATAAAGGATAAAAGTAGGTCCCTAAAAGTCCTTGGGTTTTGTTTCTTTGTGTTTTTTCCTTTATTTGTTCTGGCTAACACAGCATTTAGATATTTTACAGCTGAACAAATTCAACATTTTGGGAAGTATATAATTAAGTCTGGGTCGTTCATCGGTCCTTCTTGATTTGCATGAAGAGCTCGCGCTAAAGATCCCTGTCCCCGAAGCACAATGTTTATGGTGCCTAGATGGCAGGGCGGATAGTTGCGATTTACTCCCGTAGCGAGGTGGTGTAGCCCTTAAGATGGTCTTGGGTTTGAGTCCCTTCTGTTGTCTAACTTTTTACTTATTTATTTTCTACGACTGCGTGTTATTACATGTTTATGTTTATATATTTATTTATTTAATAGAAAGACTCAAGCGCCCTGTGAGACGTTTTTTTAAAGCGTCCTAATATGAACATTTATTTCATGTCACAACTCTCATTCCGAATGACAATTAATAATTGAAGTTGATGGACATTTAGAGGAAATAAATACAATCAAAGACTTTTTTTAAATCAGATACGTAAACAGCATTGTCTTATTTGGAACTACGTCTTTTTTCTGCACTTCCACTGAATTACTACACTCACTGTGTCTGCTTATCCTTTGTCACTTTCTGGTGGCCTTTCTATATTTATCTATATTTCTTGTACTCTTTGTATATTTCTCACCTTTGTTGCTCAGTCTTTCTATATTTCTCATCTTTGTTTCTCGTAGTCTTTCTATATTTGTCATCTGTGTTTCTCATAGTATTTCTGTATTTCTCATCTGGGCTTCTCGTAGTCTTTCTATGTTCCTCGTCTTTGTTTCTGGTAGTTTTTCCCTATTTCTCATCGTTGTTTCTCGTAGTCTTTCTATATTTCTCGTCTTTCTTGACTTTTTTGTAAGTGTGCCTAACGAAGAGTAATCCCTAAACGTCTCGTGTTTCTACTGTATTCTTCATTTGCAAAGCCGACTTCAAAACAATGTTTCACTTTTGTTTTAACTGTCTGTTATCTGTTTGACAGTGTGACGTACGTCTAGTTGTCAAGTGAATTTTCCCTGATTTGATGGATGATTAAAGGGACTTTAGCTTTTCATAACATTAGAATCCCTGAACATCAGTATTGTTGTAACTTTTCATCAACGAAGAGTAGCGGCTAGGATCAAAGCAGTCAAAGAAGATCCCCAGAACAGAGAAGCAGAAGTTTAGCATCTCCGTACGAACACTAAACCGTTCGCAGGAAGGACACGAGCAGTCAGAAGAAAGCTTCTTGCAGACTTCGCACGTCTGTGGCCACCGGCAGACTTGCCCGAAAGACGGAACGCTCAGCGTAGCGGATACGATCTGAGGAATCAGGAAACTCACCGCAAACGAGGCTAGTCTCGCCGAAATTTCACATCCTCGTGTGAGCAGCCTGAGACGAACGTAGATCGGAAGCCAGTCGGGCCATCGTGGTTAGCATGGCGGCTAAATAACTTCGACTTCCCCTGGGATCTGAAGAGGCGCGAAATTTTCCATGTACCATTTATCTTGCCTTTCTAATAGATAAATACAGAATCTGAAAAGGGCAACGTTATCATTCGTTCTGACAGAATTCTAAGATTCACTAGCATATAGAAAAAAATTCCTGCTAGATTTCATCTAAATTGTTGGCTATTGGAGTGAAATTCTTTTCTGTGCAGACGGTAATTTATACATTAGCTTCGAGTGATCAGTGGTCTAGTTATTTCATATTTAGTTCACTGGATTGTGGTGTAAATTTAACCTTATTAAATAAGCCCATAATCACCTGTTTGTCAAACATTTTGATTACATGTTTTGCCTAGGAGCCTTGGGCTCTTTGGGTCACCTCTACACTCTGTTTTACAGGGTAGATGAGGTTCCGATTATGAGATGATGAAATAAGCCCATCTTCAAAGTTCTAGTGCCAACTAAATGTTACATCTATAAGTTTATTTCCTAATACAATAGCCGCTTAAGGGAATTATAACTTTAATACAGTTTTCTTCTTCTTCTTCTTCTTCCGTCCTTAGCCAACGACCGGCAAAGCAGTCAGTGGCCATTACGCCTAGTGGCGTCTTAAGGGCAACAGCGAATAGATTTTCTTTGCCGTTGTTCCCATCACGCCTAATGGCGTCTTTAGGGCAACGACAAATCAATCCGTTTGCTGTTGTTTCCGTAATCAAAGTGACTGGCAAACGGGTGATCAGCCCGTTGGATTAATACAGTTTAGTTCTGTATAAATAGATGTGCTTTCAATTATTAATCTCACGGGGAGTTTTTTTTTCTCTCTTGCTTTATTAATTGAAGACGCGAGTGCAGAAAATAGTTAAACTGTAAATGTATCGCGCGTTAGATTTTAATATGATTTTATTGCATTTCATGTTTTTCTATTGCATCCAGAATGATCTTTTGAACCTCGCATCCCAGCAATTAAGCAGCAATGAAACATCATTTAAGCAGCCATTTCGCAGCAATAATATATATCTAGAGTCTTGCCGACTCAGTTCGATTACTCCAGTGACTTATGAACATATTTGAAATTTAATCTTTGTGGCGATCCTGTTGGGATTCAGCTATCTGAAGTATACAGAAACAAAGCAAACCCAATGACTATTTTAAAATCCCAATTCATAAAGTCGTTTTGTAGTTATCAAACCGGAAGAAGAACAGTCAACAGTAGAAATATTTTACTCACTGCTCTATTTGTGAAGAAGAACATAGATTTCCCTGACACTGTCTGTCAAGCATAATCATTGGATTGTACCAACCCCCTGAAGAACTTACCTCAGTGTTTTTGTAGTTTGTGACATTACTGCAAAAGAAAGTTATCTCCACCAGCTGTGCCAATCTTAGACACCACACCATTCCTCACACCTAGCCAAGTGCCTGTGCCATTCTTTAGGAACTTTATCTAATAAACAAACAGTACCGTGAAACTTCAACGTCCAGCGATTTCGGGACACTTTGTTAACTTCAACAACCCGCTAATCTGGGGCTGTACACGGAAGAAAATACTTTTACCTAAGCCAAGGTTTAGTGCTGTTTTTTGATGTATTTCCTATGAAGTGCCAGAATTCACCTTTTGGTAAGTCTGTGTGTGTGCGACTGTGTGCTGGCCAGCCCTAGCGTGTTGTTTTTGAATGAAAGGAGATTTAAATCTTGTACCCTTATAATTAGTTCAACCTAGTATTAAGGTGTATTGTATTCATTGTACGGGATTTCTCCTAGCGGGATTATTTAACTGTGAGCATTCCCTCCTCCCGGGAAAAATTGGTTGATTAAAGGAAAACATTTGATGACCTCTAGCATTTCCTTTACATCTTATTACTGTAACCCCCTTGACTCAGAGTAATAAATTTACCATTGGGTTAAATTGCCTATCTCTGATTATCATCACCCCCCCCTTCTCGTCTTTGGGACCGGGTCTTTTCTGTTAGTAAATACAAGCGGGAAAAGGTGCATTGGATACTTCTCCTCAGAAACCCTCCCCCCTGTTATTGTGTGTTTTGTAACCCATGATTTCTGACTGTAAATTGATACTTACTTGTAACTTGATTTATGATAATAAAAGTATAAAAAAACTTTATTAGCATTGGTGTCGGCTGGCCCAAAACCCAAACATTTCCCATATTTTGTTATCGTAGTGTGTATTCATGTACGTTGTGCGTCAGAATCACCAAATCGGTGTGTGCGCATGAGCAACTGGAACTGACAAACA